>CAUYPK010005843.1:0-85377 GCA_963574355.1 Loris lydekkerianus | reverse complement strand
ACAAACAAGTTAAGGGCAAGATCCTTGCAAAGTAGGATTAATGTTCGTATTGAGCATATAAAAACTCTAAGAGCCAAGATAGCTTCCTGAAAAGTGTGAAGGAAAATGATCAGAAAAAGAAGGAAGCCAAAGAGAAAGGTATCTGGGTTCAAATGAAGTGCCAGCCTGCTCTACCCAGAGAAGCCCACTTTGTGAGAACCGACAGAAAGGAGCCTGAGCTCCTGGAACCCATTCCCTATGAATTCATGGCATAATAAGCATATAACATAGCACACAGGAGTACCAGTGGACCCATGGTTTTAAGTGCAAGAATCTATTTATTCCCCATGAGCTCATGGCATAATAGGTGTAAAGCATAGCACACAGGATAATCAATAGACCCCATGTACAGTGATACAAGGTGCTGGAACCTGTTTCCCATGAATTCAAAAGTCAATCAACACTTTGTCACATTCAATGGCAAGGTGCCTCCCTGAGCTACTAGAACCTCTTCCCTATGAATTCATGGCATGATAGATAAAAATAATAGCCCACTGCTACTGAAAAAATGTTTCTTGTTCATTCACTAAAAGTGTTATTTTTTTTTCCCCAAAGAAGTATTAAAGCAAATTTTAATGTGTCCTAAAAAAAAAAAAAAAAAAAGATCTTAACAGAATTCAACAACACATCAAAACAATTATACACCATGATCAAGTTGGCTTTATTCTAGGGTTACAGGGTTGGTTCAACATAAGCAAATCTATAAATATAATACATCACATGAATAAAAAACAAAGACCATATGATTCTCTCAACTAATGCAGAAAAAGCTTTTGATAATATCCAACATTCTTTCATGATCAGAACATTTTAAAAAATAGGCATAGAAGGAACGTTTCTTAAACTGATAGAGGCCATCTACAGCAAACCCACAGCCAATATCGTATTGAATGGAGTAAAACTGAAAACATTTCCACTCAGATCAGGAAGTAGGCAAGGATGCCCACTGTCTCCACTGCTATTCAACATAGTAATGGAAGACCTAGCCATCAAAATCAGACAAGAGAAGGTGATCAAGGGTATCCAAATAGGGGCAGAGGAAATCAAACTCTCACTCTTAGCAGATGATTTAATCTTATACCTGGAAAACCCCAGGAACTCAACTACAAAACTCTTAGAAGTGCTCAAGAAATACAGTAGCATCTCAGTATACAAAATCAATACTTACAAATCAGTAGCTTTTATATATGCCAACAACAGTCAAGTTGAAAATATAGTCAAGGACTGTTCCTCTGACAGTAATGCCAAAGAAGATGAAAAATCTGGGAATATACCTAATAAAAGATGTAAAAGATCTCTATAAAGAGAATTATGAAACCCTGAGAAAAGAAATGGCTGAAGATGTTAACAAATGGAAAAATACACCATGCTCATGGCTGGGAAGAATCAACATTGTTAAAATGTCCATACTACTCAAAGCAATATACAAATTTAATGCAATCCCTTATTAAAGCACGACTGTTGTATTTTAAAGAGCTTGAAAAAATAGTGCTTCATTTTATATGGAATCAGAAAAATCCTCAACTAGCCAATACATTACTCAGAAGAACAAATCAGGAGGTATCATGTTAACAGACTTCAGGCTATACTATAAATCTATAGTGATCAAAACAGCATGGTACTGGTACAAAAACACAGAGGTAGATTTAAGGAAAAGAATGGAGAACCAAGAGATGAACCCAGCTATTTATCACCATTTGAACTTTGATAGCCTATCAAAAACACTCAGTGCGAGAAAGACTCCCTATTTAATGGTGCTGGGTGAACTGGCTGGAGACCTTAGAAGACTCAAACTGGACCCCTACCTTTTACCATTGACAAAAATTAATTCTCACTGGATAAAAGATTTAAACTTAAGTTATGAAACTATACAAATACTAGAAGAGAGTACAGGGAAAACACTTGAAAATCGGCGTGGGTTATTTTTTTTTGTGTAAAACCCATCCCCCCCCCCCCCCCGCTTCCCCTGGGGCAATTGAAGCAACACCAAAAATACATTACTAGGATCTGATCAAACTAAAGAGCTTTTGCACAGCCACAACACTGTAAGTAAAGTAAACAGACAACCTTCAGAATAGGAGGAAATCTTTGCAGGCTATATTTCTGACAGGTCTGATAACTAGAATCCACAGAGAACTCAAACTAATCAAGAAGAAAAGAATAAATAACCCAATTTTTCTTTTCTTCTTTGAGACAGAGTCTCAAGCTGTTGCCCTGGGTAAAGTGCCTGGGCATCACAGCTCACAGCATTCCAACTCTTGGGCATAAGCAATTCTCTTGCCTCAGCCTCCCAAGTAGTTGGGACTACAGGTGCCTGCCACAATGCCTGGCTATTTTTTGGTTGCAGCTATTATTGTTTAGCTAGCCCAGGACGGGTTTGAACCCGCCAGCCTGGGTGTACATGGCCAGCGCTCTACCCACTGAGCTATGGGCACCGCCCATAACCCCACTTCTATGTGGGCAAGACACTTGAACAGAAACTTCTCTGATGAAGACAGGAATGTGATCTACAAACACACGAAAAAAAGCTCATGATCTTTAATCATCAGAGAAATGCAAATCAAAACCACTTTGAGATATCATCTAACTCCAGTAAGATTAGCCCACATAACAAAATCCCAAAACTGCAGATGTTGGTGTGGATGCAGGAAAAAGGGAACACTTCTACACTGCTGGTGGGAGTGCAAGCTAACACAACCTTTTGGAAAGAAGTTTGGACAAGACTCAAGGAACTAAAAGTAGACCTACTATTCAATCCTGCTATTCCTGTACTAAGTATATACCCAGATGACCAAAAATCATTTTACAATAAAGACATTTGCACCAGAATGTTTACTACAGCCCAATTCATAATTGCCAAGACATGGAAACAGCCCAAGTGCCCAGTGACCCATGAATGGATGAACAAATTGTCATATATGTACACCATGGAATACTATGTAGCCATAAAAAGATGGAGACTGCACATCTTTTATGTTTACCTGGATGGAGGTGGAACATAGTAAAGTATCTGAAGAATGGAAAAAAAAAAGTTTCCAATGTACTCAATACTACTATGAAATCAATATATCATCACCTACAAATTCATACAATGATAAAACATAAAAAAAAAAACAAAAAAACTATAGTCCAGGAAGTAGAAGGGGGGAGGAGAGTCTTTGGGGGGACCTTACCTAATGTGCATGATGCAATGGTACATTTCAGAACTATTAAGAAAAGAGTATAATTGTGATGGATGTGTTAATCAGTTCAATGTAAGTACTTCACATTGTATATCAAATCAGTACACTGAACCCCATAAATGCAAAAAAAAAAAAAAAAAAAAAAAAAGATTAGAAAAAGTGCACGTGAAAAAAAATTAGGACCTCAAATTATTAATTTAAATCCCTCGAGAATGTAATGATATCAATCATATTTGCCTGGCATTTTTTCTTTTTGTAAGAATAGGAAGAAAATTATCTTTCTTTTGCTTATTTCCAGTAGAAACTGAAATTCTAAGAATATCCTTGTCAATTATCTATATGAGCTAATTTAGGAAGGAAAAAAACCCATGACTCAAAATAAGAAGAGCCAAAAACTGTACTCAGGTATAATTTTACTAGTTATTTTATAGGCGACTATGGCTTTACATTTTCATATGTAAAAATACTGAACTATGTGGGGCAGCACCTGTGGCTCAGTGAGTAGTGTACCAGCCCCATATACCAAGGGTGGCAGGTTCAAACCCAGACCCGGCCAAACTGCAACAACAAAAAAAAATACTGAACTAGGATAGGAAAGGAAACCATCTGAAGAAAAAACAAGCTGATACAATTTTTTAAAAAATCACACCTTAGAAAATCTCTAGCTCTCTTCAGTAATATACTAGAAGTCAACACTTTGTGTAATAATGTAAATAATAAAACAGCATTTGTTTATTCTTTCTAATTAAGAATGTTTGAATTAACAGGATATTGAAATAAGAAAACTTAATTCCACCTTGCATACTCACTTCTTCTTTTTTCTTAGTTATTACAGCAAATACTTTGGTCTGATTGTCTGTATCTTGTGACAAGCGATAATGACCCAGTAGAATTGCATCGGTTCTAAAAAATAAAAAAAAACACTTTAAGTCTAGGAAGCAATAAATTACTACAGTGTTTACTTAACTTGCCTGAGAAGACTCAGCCAGGATGTGAGCAAACCTTGGTTCCAAGATAACAAAGACCTAGCTAGTAAAGTAAACTCTAGGAATTGGTATTTTTCCCAAGTGCCCCCAAATGATTGCTTTTTAAATCATCCAGTATTAGTCAAGGAAGCACTTGGTTATATTACCCTTCAAATAACCATATAAAATGGAGACTGGACAGAAAGCCACAGAAAAACTTCACCTGGTATTCCTAGTTCTTAAGCGAGGAACAATGGCCTGAGGCTCCTCAGGGGTTGTCAGCATCATCACACTGCCATCAGGAAAGAATCTTATGTACCTACGTAAAAAGACAAAGAACAGCAAAACACACCACACACACAAAGTATAAAACATGTCCTTATTTTTCAGCACTAACCCTATTCACAGCTGTGAAACCAAAATTGAAACATCGTGGGCCAAAGAACTGATAAAACATCGTTAAAACAAATGTGACTATAACCTGTTAGTCCGGCAACAAAGAACTGAAGACATTTTATCATCTTCTGTAGGGGGGACTGTTGCATCTTTAGTTTCACTCACTGAATACAAGTTAGAGCTTTAATGAAGCAATATTTATTCTATTTCCTAAGCACTAATAATGTCAAACAAAAGCGAAGTCCAGTAGAAATGCAATGGTTAACATATCTAGTTTTCAACTGGCAGTAATATTGGTGAACGATAAAAGCACAAATCTAGTTGAAAAGGCAAATGAGGATAAGAATTATATAATTTATGCATGTACTAACCATTTTTTTTTTTAGTATAATTCCTAAGTTGTAATAATGGATAGAAATACTAAGGGTCATTTTGTGATTACATTAAAAGCAACAAAGAGCAGACATCCATATAACTACTGAACTAATTACTTGGAGAGAGAGAATTTGCCACTCACTCAGTTTACTACAGTTGTACCTGTAATATTCCACTTGGTGCCAGGCTCTATAGAACCCATCAAGAGACTGTTCCCCTTGACGAATATATGTGGTTTTACTGATATACACTCCTATTAAAAAAAAATTTTTTTTAAAAGAATATAAAAAACTTAAATTGTAAAATTACATAATACACTTCCAGCTTTATTTTTATTATATCTGTATTTTCAATATGCTCATAGCACTTAGGTTCATTAGAGAAAATTTAAACTATTTATCAAAACCAGCATTATAGATTACTATCTCTCCTGAGTCCTACTGAGTTCAACTTACCATCAAACCGAACACGTGGCCGTTCTAAAAACATCTGTCTCCAGGATGTGTATGGGACAAGTTTAATACAGCTTCTGCCCCAAACTTTCAAGCAGGCCAGACGCCAAATTTCAGGGTCTCTAGGGAATAAAGCACAAATTTAATAAATTTAAAAGGGTACAACCCTCTATGCAGAGAAAAATATTTTGCTATCGCCATCTTTTATTCAGCAGGATTTGTTCAGCACTTGGGAGGCATGGATGAACAACCAACCAAAAAAGGGGAGTCAGCAGATAAGAATGAAAATAGACACTATTTCAGATAAGACGGCTGGGAAAGGCCTCTTTGGGAATGTGACCATAAAGAGTAATGGGGAAGGGTATCCCAGGCTGCAGCCATGGCAAAGGCAAGGCCCTGAGAAGGGGTGACTGGTGGGCTCACCAGAGTCAGAAGGCACACAGGCTGCAGCAAAGTAAACTAAGGGAAGCAATGGACTAAATGGTCTGAGAAGTAGCCAGAGACAGATGAGGCAGCATCTTGCAGACAGGAGTGGTAATTTATTTGAGATGATGCCACTGAAGGACTCTGAGCATGATGTAGGCTTTTCTTTTCTTTTTTTTTTTTTTCTTTGAGACAGAGTCTTACTATGTCACCCTTGGTAGAGTACCATGGCATCACAGCTCACAGCAACCTCAAACTCTTAGGCTCAAGAAATTCTCTTGCCTCAGAGAATTATAGCCAGGGCTATAGGCGCCCGCCACAACATAGGGCTTTTTTGTTGTTGTTACAGTTGTTGTCGTTTAGCTGGCTAGGGCTGGGTTCGAACCCACAAGCCTCAGGTGCATGTGGCTAGTGCTGTAACCACTGTGCTACAGGCGCCAAGCCTGATGTAGGCTTTTAAAAGATCACTCTGTTGGGTTTCTGCAGACTATGCTCTAGGGGTGTAGGAGTGGAAGCAGGAAGACCATGTAGGATGCCACCAAACAGAATAGTGGCTAGGTCAGAATGATAGTTGCAGAAGTATAAAATGGTCCAAATGGAGATAAATTTTGAAGTTAGCACCAGTAGGACTTTGTTATGAAATTAGTTCAAAGAGCACAAGATATATTGAAAATTGACATGATTCTGATAAAACATGGTTTTGTTTTTCGACTTTGTTATGAAATTAGTTCAAAGAGCACAAGATATATTGAAAATTGACATGATTCTGATAAAACATGGTTTTGTTTTTCCAAAGAGACAGTGTCTTGCTATGTCACTTAAGCAGGAGTGCAGTGGCTATTCACAGTGGAGTTTTGACCTGCTGTGTTTCTGACCTGGACCAGTTCACTTCTCCTTAGCAACCTGGTGGTGCCCGGTCCTCAGAAGTCACCATATGGATGCCAAACTTAAGAGTGGACACCCACTCAGCACAGTGCACTACAGCCCAGAACTCTTGGGCTCAAGTGATCCTCTCCCCTTAGGCTCCTAAGTAGCTGGGACTATAGGCATGTACCACCACAGGTAGCTTAATATTAAGTTTTGAAGTGAAAACTACTTACATCAGCACTGGACTGCATAAGATAAATTCCCCCAAATTTATATTGAAATGTGTATTTATGATGTCATCCCTTTGGCATTACTTTTATAACACAAAAGTTTTATTCCCGAAAATTTGCTTTCTTAACCAATCCCTTCTTTATAATGCTCTTTCCCATATAATTACAAGTTAATACAATAACTACAGAAGTTGTCAAAAACTTGGGAGGCCAAGAAGAGAGGATCACTTGAGATCAGGAGTTTGAGACCAGCCTGAGAAATAGCAAGATTCCATCTCACCATGCATTTTTTTTAAATGGACTAAATAAAAAGAATTTCATTTCCAGAATTCTAATAAAAGAAACTGACAGGTTCACGAAACTGCTAGTTAAAGTAAAACAAAAGTAAAACAAAAAAGTAATTGCATGAAACTGATGGAGGTAACTGAACCTGTTTTAATGACTTTATTTAAAACACTGTTGGTTCTTTTCTTAAATGTTTTATTTTCTACAGTTAAGGAATTTTTCTCTCATAAGCTATCTATCACAACAATTTGGTCAAGTATACCTATGTGAATAAAGGTAGAAGGATTTGTTTTTTTCTCTATTTGATTCCTCCAAAATTTACAAATGGTTCATGAGTATCCTTATTTACATAAGTTCAATAAAAATCTACTCTCTAAGTAGGATACAACTGTAATCACTGGTTGTATCACCAAGGTTTTGACTAAAATGTCCAAGTATGTGCTTAAAATATCTTGCTTCACGAGTTCTCAGCCCTTAAAGTGAGTGAAGAAAACTGTCACTTCCTGGCAGGCCCAAGAAACCGTAAGAGTATAAGTAAAATCTTGAGGTCTGCCTTGGTTTGGCTTCCTAGCCTCAACAGATTTTTAAATCTGAGATTTTCAAATAATCAATATACAGGAAAAAAATTGTAATTCTAAAGAAAAACTATAATGATAATCCACCTGTATCAGTATGTAGCTTTTTTTTCTTTATTTTATTTTATTTTATTTTTTGAGACAGAGCCTCAAGCTGTCACCCTGGGTACAGCGCTATGACATCACAGCTCACAGCAACTGCAAACTCCTGGGCTCAAGCAATTCTCCTGCCTCCACCTCCTACGTAGTTGGGACTACAGGCACCCGCCACAATGCCTGGCTATTTTTTGGTTGCAACTGTTGTTGTTTGGCAGGCCCGGCTGGATTCGAACCCACCAGCCCAAGTGTATGTGGCTGGTGCCTTAGCCGCTTGAGCCACAGGCACTGAGCCAGTATGTAGCTTTTTAAGTTATCCACCCGAAGACTGGAATGTTCAGTCTCAATTTGCCGAATTTCCTCCAATATTTGGCTATAACTCTCCAACTGAAAACAAAAGCTTCTCTGTTATTAAAGGCCAGTAAGTGAAACTACTCAGATTTTAAGATGCAAGCCTCTCTGGCTGGGCATTGTGCACTTAAGCCCAAGAGTTTGAGGTTGCTGTGAGCTGTGATGCCACTACACTCTACCCAGGGTAACAAAGTGAGACTGTCACAAAAAAAAAAAAAAAAAAAAAAAAAAAAAAAAAATGCAAGCCTCATGTCTAATGTATGGGCCACACAAAGTTCACTGAACAGTCTAATGTCATGACTAGAAATATTAAAACTACAAGTAAAGAGAAGTTAATGTTTTCACATTATAGACAGCTTTTACTCCTTTTTCATGCTACCCTTTCCACTTGACAAGATAATGGTATAATGGAAGTTTTGCAACCAATAGCTTCCACTAGTAATTTAACAGAACCTAGGAAAATCCTTTAGTATCCACTGGTTAAATAAAAAAGTGCTATTGCTAATATTACATGCTATATCTGGATAAATTATTTTTACACTGAATTTTTTCCAACTTTGAATCTGTTACTTGTTAAATTTTTACAAAAGCAAAACTCCTTACAAAATAATACTGGCCTAGCACTTAGAAATAACAGAACACTACAGAACAGACAAAAATTCACTTAATAATGGACTTCAGGAAGACTTACCCTGAGAACCCATTTTCTTCAACCCTCCCTTGTAGCTCAAATGTGGCTAAAAGGGCTGTGATGGTGACTCCTAGTTGCTAATCACTCTTCCCCAATGAGGGACATGACCAGCAACCAAGACAGGTTCATCCAAGCTCTGTAGGATGTCAAAACCTAACTACAGGATAATTTATTTGTGATGCTTTTGAAAAAAGATCAAAAGGTGGAAATATGAAAATTGTTAAAATCAAAATGACAGCACTAAGGCCAAAAAAAAAACCTTGAAAGGCCAGCATGGTGGCCCATGCCTGTAACCCTAGCACTCTGGGAGGCCAAGGCGGGTGGATTAATTGAGCTCAGGAGTTCAAGACCAGCTAAGCAAGAGTGAGACCCCATCTCTACTAAAAATAGAAACAAACAAACAAACTAGCTGGGCATTGTGGCGGGTGCCTGTACTCCCAACTACTCAGAAGGCTGAGACAGGAGGTAACCACTTGAGCCCAGGAATTTGAAGTTGCTGTGCACTAGGCTGACGCCAGGACACACTACCCACGGCAACAGAGTGAGACTCTGTCTTAAAAAAATTAAAAAAGTAAAAAATCCCTGACAAAGAGTAAAGAAAAATCATGAAGAGAAGGTCATCCCTTTTCTTGTATGCCTGATAACAAAAATACCCTACAAAAAAACACAACCTTATACAAAGGCCAGTGTAACTGAATACAAAAAATACTTCTCCAAGAACATCTGCCCAACAATTGAGTGTCCAAACTCAAACCACTGTCACCCTTTTTATTGATCTTTGTAGCCAAGAATTATTTGAAAACTATCATGTAAGCTTACTCATTTTTTTCCTTAAAAACCTTTGTCTTCCTTTATCTGCCAGAACAGGTACATAGTTTACTATAGTATGCGTATTCCCATTGCTCTGTTCCCAAATAAATGTGTTTTCTTTCAAGAATCTATTATTTAGGTCGACATTACAATACTGAGACCTCAACTTCAAAAGGTTGGTGGGAATATACTATACTATACTAATAGGTATTTGTTAAATGGACTAGCACAGAATCACCAAAACCAAGGTTTCAAGCAGTATGAATATTTTATGCAAAATACAAGATGCCAAACGAGTTTACTTAAAAATAATACATCTGGCTCAGTGCCTGTAGCTCAAGCCACTAAGGCGCCAGCCACATACACCAGAGCTGGAGAGTTCGAATCCAGCCCCGGCCTGCCAAACAACGACAACTACAATCAAAAAACAGGCGGTCGTTGTGGTGGGCACCTATAGTCCCAGCTACTTGGGAGGCTGAGACAGGAGAATCGCTTCAGTCCAGGAGTTGGGAGGTTGCTGTGAGCTGTGGTGCCACAGCACTCTACCAAGGGGGACAGTTTGAGGCTCTGTCACAAAAAAAAAAAAAAAAAAAAAAAAAAAAAAAAAAAAAAATGCATCTGAATTTAAAAACTAAGTTATAAAAAAAATTCTAGATGCTAAGGAGTATGTATGTATTATATATGAGATATCCATGAGAGATAAGTCTCAAGTAAAAATTTTTTTTTTTTTTTTTTTTTTTTTTGAGACAGAGCCTCAACTCTGTTGCCTATGCTAGAGTGCCATAGTGTCAGCTTAGTTCACAGTAACCTCAGACTACTGGGTTCAAGGGATTCTTCTGCCTCAACCTCCAGAATAGCTGGGACTATAGGGACTCAACACCATATCTGGCTAATTTTTCTATTTTTAGTAGAGACAGGGTCTGCTCTTATTCAGGCTGGTCTCAAACTCCCAATCTCAAGCAACCCACCGACCCTGACTAGGATTATAGGCTTGAGCCACTGCAGCCCAGCCTAGTCTCTAATTATTTTATATTGCAGTATGATTATTCTTCATACAGCAAGACTTTAAAAATACAGGATAACATTTAATGGGCCAAAATAACATTCAAATGCAATCTTAATTTAAATCACATTCAATCAGTTTACAATTACTATAAAAATGACTTGGTTATATTTTTCTAATAGAATTGTTTTTTCCAAATTAGCTAAGCTAGCATGCAAACCCCATGGAAGTAATATATGTGGTGGTATCTGTTCTACATTATTATTCTGTACCCTGGAAACTTAACACATTCTAGCTTTTCAATGCTAAGTTTTTTGAGAAAATCACATTAAGCACAGCTTAGTAAACCTTCTGTTCATTCTCAGGTTTTACCCAGAACATCAATCAAGTTCTTTTTATCAAAACTGACAAAGGAATATAACTCTTTTTACCACTGTCTGAGTTGTTTAAGAAGAAAAAAGGAAGTACCTGGCACAGATGTAGAATCCTCTGCATACCAGTGACAACTGCTCTAAGGATCTGAGGTCCAAGTCACTAGATACCACCCATCTGAAGATGTACATCAGGACCTCCATCGGTAGTGCTGCAAAAGAAAATCACCCTTCACTTTACTGTCCTGTATGACATTCTGTTGCCACAATCATGTTCTCAGTGTGCTTATGCATTCCTAGAAATTTATAAATCGAACCCTCAGCATTGGTCAGAGCTACAGCATGAATGTAAGCAACCACTTAATAGTAATTAATAGTTCCTACTATCAAGACACCAATCTTGATGTCTTGATATAATGAATCTGAAGCTACTTTTATAAAGCATCCTTTTCTTATGCAAGATTATTTTACCACTGATATATATTAAACCCAAACTAAACTCAACTAAAAAATTATTTTCATCTCCTTGAAAATTTTCAGTTGTCATCTCTGAAAAATCCCCTAACTGATATTTAACATATAAAAAGATGGCTTGGCGCCTGTAGCTGGTGGGTTTTAATCTAGCCCGAGCCTGCCAAACAACAACAACTACAACCAAAATTAGCCGGGCATTGTAGTGGGCACCTGTAGTCCCAGCTACTTGGGAGGCTGAGGCAAGAGAATCACTTAAGCCCAGGAGTTTGAGGTTGCTGTGAGCTGTGATGCCATGGCACTCTACCAAGAATGACAAAGTGAGACTCTGTCTCAAAAACACAAAAAACAGTATGGCATCCTTAAACAAGTGTCGTGTTATAGTACACACAGTGCTCCACTTCAGAGTTTGAAAAGCTGAAAAGCTTGTTAGTATATACAAATAATAATTATAACTAGATCTCCTACCATACCCTGATCTAAGGCGGCAATTATCTGGCAAATTATCTGACCATGCAAGTTTGGAAATCTTTAAGGTTAACATTTTTATCACTGAGTTACAAAAGCCAAGAATTCACACCTGATATGTGAGTCTGACCGCTCTCAAGCTCAGGCTGACACAGTTTGAGCACAGACTCCTGAAATGTGAGTTGCTGCTGGAAGTAGGACAAGAGATCTGCCATTTTGCTATCATCATCACTATCTTCAATGCTGAAAAAAGAGGAAAGTGAATAAATTAAGTGCCTCAGTCTACAAACATATAGTTTAAAAACTGATTTTTCATAGCATTCTCAAATTTGCTTTTAAAAAAGGTCACCTAAAAGCTTATTTAAAATGTGATACTTTTTGAAATGTGATAACAGTTTATCCTGTCTTGCAAGTTCTCTGAAAGAAAAAAGGTTCAGTAATTACCATTCAAAAACAATTAGGATTTTTGGATGTAGGTGTTGAGATTTAACTAATTAATTAGTTCTAGTGTACCGATTTTATGAGTTAGTAAAAAATTTCAAATGAAAATCTTAGTAAAATTAAGTGATTTAAATGCATTCTAAGAGGATAAAAATCAAATATATAGATGTCATTTGAGGTACTTAACTTATCCAAGGGTTTCTTAACAGATGTGCCTTAACTTATCACCCTGCCTTTAGAGAAGAAAACACCAAATTTGAAAAAATTTTAGTTCACAAATATATACTTTAGTTTTATCAATATATACAGAAGTGCAGTTAAGGATTCTAAAAAAAGTCTAGTTTTTTTGTTTTTGCTTAAGTAAATCTTTAGATCATCAGACTTACAAAAAGGCTTAGACGAGGATGAAGTTATAAAACTAAGAGAAGGGCTTTTTGTAATACAATAAGTCAAGTGTGGTTGAGGCTAGATGGATTCAATGGCTATTCTACAAACACTTTATAAGGAAGGCAAAGAAACATTTAGGGTTTATCAGATCTTACAAGAAAACAATTATATACTTAAAGAACTTTCATGGTCTCTGGGTTTGTATAAAGGGCTGAGGAAGAAGGGAAATGCTTCTTTAACATTTTAATACAAACTTTCTTCTTTTCTTTATTTTTTTAAAACAGAGATGGGTATCACTCTTGACCAGGCTAGTCACAAACTCCTCACTTCAAGCCATTCTCCCACTTCAGCTTCTCAGAGTGCTAGGATTACAGGCATGAGCCACTGTGCCTGGCCCCAGCCAATACAGCCTTTCTTAATAGCACATGGCATCTATTTATAAAACGTTTTCTACCCAAACATTTATGTAGGTCTATGACTGACTAACCAAATTTAAAGAAACTTTAGAAAAAGCCTAAATGATTCACTTCTCATACTATTAACTACAATTTGGTGAACAATATCATTAGCTGAAAATTCAGTCAATTAATACCATCTTCATTGGGATTTTTTTTTTTGGGGGGGGGGATGTTTTCAATATAACTTATGCAAAGCTTAAGTGTTAATATCATATGCAATTTAGCACTGGCAATAAGCATATGTTATTAATAAAGGTAACAATTACTTCATGACAGAGGTAATATTATCAAATCTATATTTTTATATGTATTGCCCATTCTAAATCTAACATTCTCTTATGGGTAGAGACTCCCTTCCCTTCTAATATTAGCAAACCAGGCTTTGATAGACAGCAGGATTAAGCTAGAACAATTTTATAAGTATCTTACAAATAGCTTCAAAAGTATTGTCTTAAAAACATGTTCTCTTGATCTTTGTCCACGTAAAACAATCAATGTACTTCATGACTTTGATGTAAGTGGCATCTATATAATGAAATGTTATTTCTTTTAGGAATCTTTATATTCAGTTCCTGTGCTTTTAAACAAATGTTAGAATTTTTATGTTCAAACTACATAAAAGTCATTATTGTTTAGCATTTTTGTGGTATAATTAAAAGCCCTTTTAATAATGTGGAGTTTCAAGGGAGACTCTACCTAACTTCAAATACTGTGAATTGGTTGTTTGTACCCTCATTTAAACTTGAAATTTAAAAAGATAAATAAAAATGTAGAGTTTCAAACATATACAAAAGAAGAGAGACTAGTGTAATAAAATCCCATGTACCCATCACCCAATTGCAACCATTATTAACATTTTGCCAACTTTGGCTTAAATTACATTTTAATACTTTCTACTTCAAACGGATTTCAAGAAGGTAAAATATGTCCTTTTACTCCTTTTAGTGATCATGCTTTTGTTAAATGCTTTCATTACCTTTTATAATTATATCTGTTTAAACTGTGTACTTCTATATGCTAATCTTAAATTTCCCTAATTGAGAAATGTCTACAATTTTATAAACAAGGACACACCAAACAAGGATTTAATGTAATAGAATTAGCAACACATTCTTATCACATTAGGAGTCAACAGGGCAAAGACACTTTAACAAACTCTACAACAAACTCTGCATTCTGTCTATCAAATTATGTACGCACTAGCTGTTTCCAACGCCATCGCCATCTGGAGACCGGGTGTAAGTAATCTTGAACTCTATATCAGGCACAAGTTGCATAGCCCTCCGATAAAACTTGATGGCTAAAAGAAGAAATAAAACTAAATTAGCTTTGACCACACATTTTGTCATTTCCTTTGACTACCTTAAACTGTGGTACAATTTGGTAACTTTCTCCATGAACAGCCAAATTTCCCCTTTTTCACATGCAACAGTGAGCGGTTCAGTGACACAAACTTATTTCCAAAACTCATTCCTCAGAAAGTTTTTCTTCCCTAAGGCTAACAGGTCATAGAAATTTAAGATGTTGTATTTTATGCTTATGTTTTAGCCCTTTCCATCTTTTTCCTCACCCTCTTACGTGTTGTGGTTTTTTTGTTTGTTTTTGGAGACAGAGTCACACTCTATTGCCAGTCTAGAGTGCCGTGGAGTTAACCTAGCTCACAGAAATCTCAAACTCCTAGATAGAAGTGATCCGCCTGCCTCAGCCTTCCACGTAGCTGGAACTACAGGCACCTTCCACAATGCCTGGCTGATTTTTCTAGTTTTTGTAATGATAGAGGTCTCACTCTTGCTCAAACTGGTCTCAAACTCCTGAGCTCAAGTGATGCTCCTGCCTTAGCCTCCTAGAGTGCTAGGATTACAGGTGAGAGCCAGGGCACCCAGCCTGTATTACGATTTTTATAGGGTTGTTTTCCTTTGGGCTCTGAAAATACAATTGCTATACTCAACCTCCCCCCAGCCCACCCCACCCCCCAAAAACCCTAACACTTTTAAGCAAACTTCTCTTTCTAGGACACAGTGCTGAGGAAAATCAAATGCTATGGCGGTAGAATACAAAGAAGAGCTTTGGAATTTACCCTTTAACTTCCTTTAGTACAGCTGCCTCTTGTTTAGTTAAATTATCTTTAAAACCTATTTTTTTTTTTTTTTAAATAAATCTTCTTGCCAGGTGGCTTGGAGTTGTAATATTCAATAATCTCTACCCACTGAGATATACCAATACAACTTGGGGTGGTAGAGGCTGACTAGTTCTTTTTCCTCAGATAAACTCTATTCGATTCCACATATTCTGCCATGATCAATAAAACATGTTCTTGTGGGTAAACTACCAAATAGTAAACGGAGATGGGAAATCTCACCAACTAAAAGGCTGCACAGGGACTTGACCATCTGGACTGTTCTAAAATCCCAGCAAAAATAACACTACAAGAAACCTGCCCATAAACACAGTAACCCTGAATGTTATTTTTGGGACATTTACAAATGATTCAAACACAAGCATTTTTCCCATGCTCCAATTATTATCTTTACTATCACAAAACGAAAGCGTAATTACAAACCTAATATGGTTTGTACTTTGTTTACTTATAGTCCAGGGGTGGCGAACAAGTTCGACTACGCGCTCAGAGATCGCTCCTCAGAGGTCCCTCCTCAGCAGCAGCATAACAAAATCCAAACTTGGCAAAGAGCCACAGTATACAAAATAATAAGAGGCAAAGAGCCGAAATTCATTTTGGCCGGGAGCCGCATGCGGCTCTAGCCGCATGTTCGCCACCCCTGACTTATACTTTCTATTGGATTAATAAAAAAGACAGCGCTAAAGTGTATTCCTCTTGACAAAATGTAAATCAGAACTCAATTTATCCTTTATAGTCCCATCTTCTGAAGTAATTTTCACCTATTAAAGGAGCATATCTGGGCAGTGCCTGTGGCTCAGTGGGTAGAGTGCTGGGCCCACATACTAAGGGTGGCAAGTTCGAATGCAGACCTGGCCAAACTCCAACAACAACAAAAAAATAGCCAGGCCTTCTGGCAGGCACCTATAGTCCCAGCTACTACTCGGGGGCTAAGATAAGAGAATAGCCTAAGCCCAGGAATTGGAGGTTGCTGTGATGCAATGGCACTCTACAGAGGGCAATAAAGTGAGACTCTGTCTCTAAAAAATAAATAAATAAAAAATAAAGAAGCATATCCAATTTTAAAGTGAATAATCATTTTTAAAACTTTGCCAGTGAGAAATTAATAAATGCTAAAAGCATAAGAAAAGTCATTTTACTCATCCTACCAATATGTTGATGCTTCCCAGCAATATTTTTTTGTGAAAGGACAGGCTATATACAAACACAACTTTTACTTTTGATTTATAAAAAATTAATTTCAAATACAGCTAGCCCTCCTTATCTGTGGGTTTTGGATCCTTGGATTCAACCAACTAGAGATCAAAAATATTCAGCAAAAATAATAACAACATGAGTTCAACAAAAAATGTAGCAACTACAGTAGAACTTTTACTTAAGAAAATGTAACACATACAGAGGTAATCAACTTAAGGAACTCAGTCTACTGTCCTGACACATACATGTGGTGCATGTCTGATCTATGAAAATCAGGTCAACTTATGAAGGTGGTTAACATAGGGAGGTGGTCAGCTACAGAGATTCTATCGTATTTAATAGCATTTACATTGTATTAGGTATCATAAGTAATCCAAAGATGATTTAAAGTTACAGAAGGACATAAATAGCTTATATACAAACACTATACCATTATATATATGGAACTTGAGTATCCCCCATTTTTGGTATCCACAGGGGGTCCTGGAGCCAATCCCTCACAGGACTATATACCAAGACTGATATTCTGACTAAACATGTTACAGCAAAAAACAAACAAAAAACAGTAACAGAGTTGTTATTCATAAATGTTGGGACAATATAATCCTGGGTTCCAAGTTTTTACCTTCATAGAGAGCTCCATTTTGTTCTTCTTCTACAGCTTTTAGAAAGAGCTCTCGAGCCTATAAAAATATAAAGTGACAATTTTTGAAAATCTGGATTAAAAATTAGCATGAATGGCAGAAAGGGACCTTTCAACAAATGGTGCTTAAATTATTGGACATCCATAGGCAAAATAATGAACCTTGATCTAAATCTCATCCCTTACATAAAAAGTAATTTGAATGGGCCAGGCATAGAGACTCACGCCTATATTCCTAGCACTCTGGGAAGCCAAGGCAGGTGGATTGCCTAAGCTCACAGGGTGGGGACCAGCCTGAGCAAGAGCAAGACCTCGTCTCTAAAAAATAGCTGGATGTTGTGGCAGATGCCTGTAGTCCCAGCTACTTGGGAGGCTGAGACAAGAGGATCACTTAAGCCCAAGAGTTTAAGGTTGTTGTGAGCTATGATGCCACAGCATGCTACCCAGGACAACAAGAGTGAAACTCTGTCTCAAAAAAAAAAAAAAAAAAAATTAACTTGAATGGATGGACTTAAATGGAAAACCTACAGAACTTTTAGACAAAAAAATAATAATAATAAAAAAATTAAGTCGATGTGAAACTTACTAATGTAGAATATAAATGTCTTAATACAATAACTTAAGAAAATGCCAAGAAGGCTATGTTAACCAATGTGATGAAAATATGTCAACTTTTATAAAAAACCAGTGTATGGTGTCCCATGATTACATTAATGTACACAGCTATGATTTAATAATAAAAATATATATATATTTAAAAAAAATTAGGGTGGCACCTGTGGCTCAAAGGAGTAGAGCACAGGCTCCATATACCAGAGGTGGCAGGTTCAAACCTGGCCCCAGCCAAAAACAGCAAACAATAAATAAATAAATAAATAAATCTCAGAGACCGATGACTAGGCAAAGAGTTCTTACACTTGACACCGAAGCACTATCCATACAAGCAAAAGTTGAAAAGTTGAGAAGTTGAACCTCATCAAAATTAAAAACTTTTGCTCTATAAACTGTCCTGTTAGAGGATGAAAAGACAAACTACCAACTGGGGAGAAATATTTACAAGCCACATAATCAACAAAGAACTTGTATCTAAAACACATAAAAAAAACTCTCAAAACTCAACAGTAAAAACATAAGCAATTCAATTAGAAAAGGCACAAACAGCTATGTCACAAAGAGAATAAATATATAGATGGAAATAAGCACATGAAAGATACTTGATCTCATCAGCCATTAGGGAAATGCAAATTAGCATCACAATGAAATATCATTATATACCTATGAGAATAGCTAAAATTAAAAAGTAGTGACAAGACCAAATGCTGATGAGGATGTAGAGAAACTGGATCCCTCACACATTGCTGGTGGGAACATAATATGGTACTGATACTCTGGAAGACAATTTTGCAGTTTCTTTTAAAATCAAACACCGTAAAATTTAGCAATTGCACCATTGGGCATTTCTCCCAGAGAAGTGAAAATTTATGTTCATACAAAAACTTGCACACAAATATGCACAGCAACTCTATTCATAATAGCCAAAAATTGGAAATAATTCAAATGTTCTTCAACCAGTAAATGATTAAACAAACTGGGGTACATCCATACCACGCAATACTACTCTGATATAAGAAGAAACTATTGACACAATAAGTTGGATCGATCTCAAGGGAATTATTTTGAGTGAAAAAAGTGAATCTCAAAAGGCTACATTCTTGGAATATCAAAATTGTATAATGGAGAACACATTAGGGGTTGCCAGTGGTCAAGAATGGCTGGGGAGGAGAGGAAGGGGTGGCATAACTATAAAGATGTTGTAGGAAGGATGCTTATGGTGATGAATACTTCTGTATTCTGACTGTGGTGGTGGTCACACAAAGCTACACATTATAAAACTGTATAGACTACACACATATACACAGATAACTGCTTTGTAAACCCAGGAAACCTAAATAGCTCTGTAGCTTGGACCAGTGTTTATTTCCTAGATTTCAATACTGTACTATATAGTATAAGAAGCAAGATGTTACCATTAGGAAAGGTTGAGTGAAGAATGCATGGAACATTCCAGTACCTATGAATTTATAATATTTTGAAATAAAAACTAAAGCAAGGTAATTAGTGAAGATTCTAGTCATCGTGGTAATGTACATTATTCAGTGATCAATCGTCTACAAACAAAAACCTAGATGTCATGGTGTAAAGATGACAGCATGTACTGAAGAAGAGAATAACAAAAAATGAAATGATGTGCTGTGCCAACTTCGTATGAATAAGGACTAGGAGAAGGTAAAGTTAGACAGTATTCAAAATATTTTTGGCAGGAGCACTTTCAAAATTTTCTGGAATAAAGAAATGATTAAGGAAGCAAACAAACAAAAAAAAAAAAGATTTAAGAGAGGACAGGAAGGGCAAAAACATATCTAATGTGTATAATAAACACTATTTGGGAGATGGGCACATTGTATTAGTATTACAAAAGCTACCCATGTAACAAAAATATTTGAGACTTAACCAGTGTGATGAAAATATGTCAACTTTTATAAAAAACCAGTGTATGGTGTCCCATGATTACATTAATGTACACAGCTATGATTTAATAATTAAAATATATTTAAAAAATATACATCCGGCTATTTTTTAGAGACGAGGTCATGCTCTTGCTCTGGCTGGTCCCCATCCTGTGAGCTTAGGCAATCCACCTGTCTTGGCTTCCCAGAGTGCTAGGAATATAGGTGTGAGATTCTATTAACCTTAATATTTTGAAATTAAAAAAGAGAAAAAAAGGAAAGGCAAAACTGTAGTGATAGAAATACACTGATTGTTTCCAGGGCAATAGATTAATTCCCAGTGGGCATTAGGAAACTTTTTGGGGTGACAGAATTTTTCTGTATTATGATTAGGGTGCTAGCTTCCCTAAAAAATCTGATAAAAAGGGCTGGGAGTGATGGCTCATGCCTGTAATCCTAATAGTCTGGGAGGCCAAGATAGAAGGGTTGCCTGAGGTAAGGCATTCGAGACCAGCCTGAGTAAGAGTGAGATCCCACCTCTACTAAAAAAAGAAAAGGTACCCAGGTGTGGTGATGCACACCTGTAGTCCCAGCTATCAGGAGGCTGAGACAAGAATACGGATTGAGTCCAAGAGTTTGAGGTTGCTGTGAGTTGTGACACCACAGCACTCTACCCAGGGTGACAGAATAAGACTGTCTCAAAAACAAAAAACAAAAACAAACTGATAAAAAGGAAAAAATTTTAAAAAGAAATGATTAATACATTAAGTTAATCAACTCAAAACATAACAAAATACTTCATTTAAGTTAAGACCTTTAGTAAGACATTAACATGCAGACATTCCCCCCCCCCCCCTTTTGGGCTTTTAATAAAATAAGAGGCATCAATCTTTTAGAGATTAAATGAATCCCAGAATCTATACATTAGCAAAAGATAGTTCCACGAAGACAGCATACTTATAGGGAAAGAAGCTCATGGAGAAATGGTGGTACAATCCCAAGTACCTAGAAATATTGAGGGAATTATGAACTAGTATACTGGTTCAAATTTATGAGAAAAATCTTTGTTTTATTCTTCAAATTATGTGCTTACATCCCCAGAGTAAGATAACAATTACTTATTTATATCAGCGAAAATTTCTATGTGCCTCCAAAAAAGATAACTTGTTACAATGTCAGTAATACTTAACTTTTCTTCTTTTGCCTGCTCTTGTTTTCCTTTGATATCTGTTGCTGATTTCAACAGAGAGCCTCTAGCTGCTCTGCAAGGTTGATTTTCTAACTTGCCAGAGCCTACACTTGGGCCAAGTTCAAACATCCACTGAGCTCGGAACATCTGGAGTTGTGCCTATGGGGAGAAAAGCATTTTATCACACATCAAAGAAGAGTATGTCAATTCTGGAACAATTTATCAACATCTCCAACATCTATTTCCATGTATATACTTATTCTAAGAACAGAAAACACTGTCTCCTAACATACTAAATACTCATTTATTATCTTTTAAAAGAACTTTCTGTTCAATATTTTAAAAGAATAAGGAAAATGATCATGTAATGATATTGGGAACCAAATTTTAAGTAGAATTTAAAATGTGAGACATCATTTAAAGACTTAAGTTATAAGCTTCCAATAATTTATTAATATACCATCTAGTAGACATTGAAAGTGTTGTTAAAAATTCCGTAGATAAGCACAGATTCTCTCAATAAACATTCTGTATTCCAAAAGGAAAATATTTTTTCTAATACACATTATTTAAAAAATTTAAAACACACAAAAAGTGAAATCCTATGTGTGGTAGACTCTGATATGCTGCTCAGACACCCCTTCAGGAATAAAGAACAGGTTATCCCAACTACTGGCAGTACTGCCTGAAAACAGCCCCGCGTTTCAGGCCCTTTTGAGTATTGCCTAAGTGAGATCACACTGCCTTCTCAATCCCCTCACCCAATGCCTGATGGATGGCTGACGAAGGCCTGGCTCTCTATTGCAACTCTGGTTAGCTCTGAAAGGATATTCCATCTTCAGAACTCCCTTGGGAATGGCTAATGCAGTCCATTAAGACTGCATAGCAGCTGGACTTCTCCCCCTGCCCGCTGCTGGTTCCCCCTCTCCCTTCCATGCGTGTTGATCCCAAGAGCACGCTTTAGCAAACTATTGCAGAGCAATCTTCACCTAGGGGCGGCCTCCCTCTTCTAAGAGAGCCACTGCTCCCTAAGAGGGCCAGTGCTAATAGGATTACATACATTATTCCTAATTTCCTTTTTAAAAAAACCAAAATGTTTTAAAAATAATTTTTATGTATATTCTGGTCACTGCTTTGTTCCCATACTCCTACTTGTAACATATTACACATGTATCTCTGACCTACAGAATCTTAAGCAGCATTCAATGTCTACTAGATGATGCACTCCAAATAAATATTATAAAGCTTGTAAGTTTGGTGAGATGCACTTAATAACAGTAAATTTTTTTTTTTTTCTATTTCAATGCACAATAGCTATAGTATATCTCTGTACAGATGCATAATCTCTTGAACACAAGTAATAGATATTTAGGTTGCATGATTTTTCCAATATAAACGATGCTATAATAAACATCTCTGTACATGCATATTTACTGACTTTCTATATTATTTCCTCCAGATTGATTTCCTGGAAATAGAATTACAGTATGAAAGGGATGCATGTTTTTAATTTTGATCCATATCGCCAGTCTGCCCTTCAGAAATGCAGCAATTTATATTCTCACGTACACTACATGAGGGTTTCCACAGTAAACAGCAACGGACATTATTCACCAATTTGAATTATTAATGAGACTAATTACCTCTTCAAATATTCAGTGACCATTTACATCATTCTTTTCCATTAACTGTCCTTTCATATCTTACTATCCTGTGTTCCTTTTACTAATTTATAAGAGTGCTCTATATACAATATAGAATCTCTATATACAATTATGAATCTTCACTGTAACCTGAAACTCCTGGGTTCAAGTGATCCTCCTGCCTCAGCCTCCCAAGTAGCTGGGACCACTGGCACCAGCCACCATGCCTAGCTAATTTTTCTTTTTATAGAGACAGGGTCTCATTGCTGCTCAGGCTAGTCTTGAATTCCCAGGCTCAAGCAATTCTCCCAC
This sequence comes from Loris lydekkerianus, assembly GCA_963574355.1. Lineage (NCBI taxonomy): Eukaryota > Metazoa > Chordata > Mammalia > Primates > Lorisidae > Loris > Loris lydekkerianus. The sequence continues at coordinate 62,413 of CAUYPK010005843.1, read as the reverse complement.
CTCAGCCTCTTAAGGTGGCTGGAATTACAGGCTTGGGCCACTGCACCTGGCTGGTTATTTCTCTTAACTTTATTTATGGTGGCTTTTGTTACATACAGGTTTTAAATGTTTAAGCGGTCAACACTATCATTCTTTTCCTTTAAGTTTATGGGTTTTGAGTCATACTTTAGCCTCAGTTTAAATACTTTAAAACCATGTTTTAGACTACATAACGTTATAAATATTTCTTTTTATAGAAAAAAGAAATCCATAACATAGTTTAAGTATTCTATAACCCAGTATGAAAACACAGTTAAATTCAATGCAAACAAGCACCTCAAATTGCCATAATTATGGCCAATTTCTACTTATGCATGAAAAGTAACGGAATAAGAAATACACAGCTGAAAAAACATGCCTGCAGATCCGTTTCAGCAGGACTTTCATTTTCATCATCATCATCTGCTCTGACAGCATCAGAATGACAATCTTCCTCAGCTTCTGCCTGAGGGGGAAAAACACAAATAACATCAGGAATATGCAAGCACCAATTTCCTTTTGTAATTTGTATCTTCTATTCAGCCACTTGCTTCTTAGTACCATAATGTCAATAGTTTGTGAAACCCACTTCCAGACTGTAGGATCTGTGTGACCTTACTATTTATTTCTAAAGGAAAATAAGTCTGAAAAGCATAACCTCTACTCCCAACCACAGTACTCACATCACCATAAATCTTAACACTCTCCCTCTGCAAATAATATCAATGCATTCATCTAAAAATCAATCTAATTACAGTCATCCTCTAGAAAGAGGAGCTGGGAGGAAAAAAATAATAATTACAGTCATCCTTCAGCATCTGTAGGGAATTAGTTCCAGGATCCCCAAGGTTATCAAAATCCATGGATGCTCAAAAGTCTCTAGCATGAAATGACATATTATTTGCATATAACCTATGCTTATCATCCCATGTACTTTAAATCATCTCCAGATTAGTACCTAATACAATGTAAATGATATGTAAATAGTTATACTGTATTTTTAACATTTTTTCCAAAATATTCTTGATCTATGATTTAATCTGAGGATGCAGAACCTGCAAGTACAGAGACCAATTATATAAAATAAGTCTATTACTATTTGTAAATAATTTGGTATTTGATTAAAGCAACTAGGTAAATGAAGCCTATTCCTCCATCTATCTATCTATCTATATATATGTGTATATATATATATCACGTATCTACTGATAATCTATAACAAAAATTTTCATATTTTCTTAGAAAAAAAGAAAATAGGAACATCTTAGGTTTTATCTGTTAGTTCAACATGTTTTAAGAGAATAGTTAAACAAAGAGAACAGGGTAATTAATCTCTAAGTACTCATAAACCAACTCCATTAATTACCAATGTAATAATTCCTTAACATCAAATGTCATGTCACAGTATTCCTATTTCTCAAAATGTCATATAGGTAAAACACGTTTTTACTTTTGTGAAATCAAGATTCAAATAAGGAGCACATAATTGCAATTGGTTGTTATGTCTCAAAACTTTTGTAAACTTATTTTTGCTTGCAATTTATTTGTGATGAAACCGTATCATTTTTCTGCAGAATGTAGATTTTGCTAAATTATCAATAAATATGTTCCTTTGCCATCTTATTTCCTGTAAATTATGTCTAAATCTAGAGAGGATTCATTAGATTCTGGTATGCTTATTTTTTAAGCACGTCTACCTGGCTGAAAAATAGGGAGATTTTTCATCAGGAAGGGAAGTGTTCTGAAATGCAGTGACAAAGTGCTGTGGCACATATTCCAAACATACTGAGTTTGAGGCAAAAAGCTAATGTAAACAATTTTAGTACCATAATCTTATGCAAGTACAACAGAACATACTGTTTCATGCAAATGAAATATAGAGTTGCTTTTCTATGGGTATCTTCTCCCTGGTTTAATGATACCACTCAGATGAAATTTGAAACTTTATTACTGTACAATAAACTCCTCTGGGCTCCAGTTTAAAATGTTTTGTTGGGGAAGGAAGAAGAGAAAAATAAAATGTTTTGTGTAAGTGGTTAAAAAAGAACAATTTTGCACCAGAAAATACCAGTATTTGTGGTATACAGCTTTTGCTTTGTTTTTTAAAGATGGAGTCTCAAGGGGGGCCGAGGCTGGCTTAGAATTCCTGGGCTCCAATAATCCTCTCATCTCAGCCTCTTGAGTTATTAGGACTTGAGCAAGGGTGTGCTGCCGTGCCCTACTAGTTTTTGTTTCAAGGATCACTTAAAAGAACAGTCCATAAAAAAAGTCCCTCTAATATACAACTAGCATCTTATTAAACATGTTCTGTCAATATGACTTGTTAATATTTTATATGTACAGGAAAGCTTAGTCAAAGACTTAACAGTGAATGCTTCTGTCAAGAAGCCTCTATTTTATGTCTTATAAATCTTATTTTTATATATATCAGATGGAGTTAAAGTGGAAATAAAGCTGGACTAGAATTACTGTATGTGGATTGGGACTTAAAAGAGGTTTCAGGCCAGACTCCTTTCATTTTATCCTTTTATTCTCAATAAATGTTTGCTAAATTAAACAAATTTAGCAGGTAGGAAGGAATCCTACCTTCCAGTGAAAGTGAAATGTTCCTTCATTCGGTTCAGTCTGTTAGCTAACAGACCTATGGTATTAGCAAATGGAACTTGCTCAACACCTAATGTGGCAATCAGGGAAATGACCTTAGCTAGAAATAAAATCTATTTAATATTACTAGTTTTAAAGATAGTAAGTTTTGCAACTGCAAAGTTTAGTTCAAAGTTATTTCTAGGAAAAAGAGTTTGTATCAACATTAACACAGATCTTTAACATAGCAACTACATACATTCCAGCACAACATAAATAAGCCTTGCTTCCTATCTTATCTCTGGCACCAGACTCAAAGCAGAGGGGCCTTTAAGACGTAGTATAAGGTATAATAAAATGGTCGGCACACTGGAAAGAATAAATGTGTGAAGAAATAAATGAAAGGTCAAGAAGTCAGATGCATTTCCAGAAAATTGGAAAACTTAAGCATTCATGTACTGTCAAATAGTGCTTTGGGGTTTTGTTTAAGTCTCTTAAGTTGGGAGCTTTTCCTACTAAGAACACTAGTAGGAAGATACACAACAAAGAGTTGTGACTGTATAAATCTCATTGAGAAATCTATTTCTCTCTCTCAAGAGTCTGCTTCATTACTATAAATGCAGCTAGTTGGAAGGGACCTGAGTCCTCTAGCAGGGATCCTCAAACTACGGCCCGCGGGCCACATGAGGCAATGTGATTCTATTTGTTCCCGTTTTGTTTTTTTACTTCAAAATAAGACATGTGCAGTGTGCATAGGAATATGCTCATAGTTTTTTTTTTAAACTATAGTCCGGCCCTGCAACGGTCTGAGGGACAGTGAACTGGCCCCCTGTTTTAAAGTTTGAGGACCCCTGCTCTAGGGTATCCCTTACTAATTCAGTCTTATACCTATTGATTAGAAATTGTACTAAATTGACTTCAAGAGCATCTGCAGTTGTCTCCAATTGCATAATGCTGTTTGTTCTCTCCACCTGGAATGCCACCTTCTTCACTTAGCTCCTTCTACTGATTATTCAAAATTTAGCTTAGGTTCATCTGAGTCAGAAGCATTTTCTGATAATTTTCAACAGCCTCTTTTGTATTCCCATGACACTTGGGCTTATCTGTACCACAAAGGTTGTATTGAAATTATTTTTGTTTCCTTGGTTAGAGTTAGTGCATTGAGGGCAGGGATCACATCTTGGTCATCTTTGTAATCTTAGGGACAAGCACCTTGCTTAATTCTTACTTAGTAAAGACCTGTCCAGGCCTCAACTGTCTCATCCCTGAGATCTGACGACCTGAGGTCCATTTCCACATGCGACATTCCATTTTACATCATAAGTCACCTTACTGATCTGGTTATACTGAGGAACTAATATTGTACTAGAGTCTAACACTATGCCAGCTGGAAAGAAGTGCTAAAAAATATTGACTGCATTACCAAATAAAATTGCCACGTGGACATACAATGCATTATCTGAAGGACATAGAAACAGGAAACCTGTAATGCCTACCTACAGATAGCATCGCTGTCCTCCCCTGTGCTGTGCTATAATTGAGTTCTGATGATTACTTTTTGACAGTATGATTATAAAAAACAAGAAACTGGGGGGTTTGCTGTATTCGGTTGACTCAAATACCACTTGAATAGGCCCTCAGCTGCGACCCAGAAGTTTTTACTTTTTCATAAATGAGTTTGACCTAAATATCACTTTTCACTTGAGTAGCTCATGTCTTCATGTTACTCCTGTTTCACAGGTGGGATTAATGAAATATAAAGGTTAAGTGCTTAATCCTGGTCAAAGAACTATTGCTGAAAGTTTAAAGGCAGAGTCAAAAGGTGATTTTTCTACCCTACAGATTAATTTAATGAAATAAGTTCACTCAGCCATTCATTTATTTAATAAATATTTGAGTCTACTATGAACTAATTAGTCTGGAATCATTTCAGCCTTGATTCATTCAGCCCTAGCCAGAGATTAATTTCTCAAATGGACAATTTATTCAAAGCCAAAGAAAGGCATAGGGCAGAGACTACATATTCCAGTGCGCAACAGTCCCGTGAAATCTGCGATGTCAAACGTGGAGGCTGGCTCTCAATCTCTCCATTTGAAGCGCACAAACACCGCTTGAAACCCGACCCCTGGAACCTCACTCAGCCGGAACCGCCTACTAACATCCTACCCAGGGTATTGATGCCTAGTGGGGCAGTTCATCCCAAAGCCAGGACTTCCTAAGATCCCCCAACAGCCTCTCAGTGGGCCCGGCTTTTCAGAAGACGAGCAATCAACAAGTGTCTCTGCTTGCCGGGGTTCCCTCTCGAATTCGGGTGCTGCAACGGTTCGCCTCAACCCACGTTCAATGCTTTAGATAACACCCCTCGAGAGAGGCGAGACTGGTTGAACGTGCTCAGTGAGCCGAGGTGGTGTATTCTTCTCGGCTGTCCTGCAAAGCCCTTCCCATACCGAGCCCGGTTGGGGTTCAGCAGGAAGCAACCCGGGGGAGCGGTCAGGGTGGCATCTACTTCACTCCCTCTCATAACGCAGGACGGCTATCCGAGGTGGCGGCCGCGCAGTCCCCACTCCCCCCAGTCTCCTGTCCCCGCTTCTTTGGCCCCCCCACCCGTCTAGCTCCCGCGTACCGACGCCCCCCGCCCTGCAGAGCCCTCCTCCGACGCCCCTGCCCAGGTTACCATGCTGGCGGGGCGGCCAGCTGCGGTCGAGGGGCTCTCCGCGCCCCCTTGCACCGCCCCCCGGAGGAGGGGTGCTGGGTGTCCGGGTGTCTACTCCTGCCTGTCTGCTGCAGCGGGGCTTAGTAGAGTTCTCGGTCGGAGAAGCGCACCAGGCAGCGGCAGTAACTGCGGGCCCGGCGTACGGCAGCCATCTTCGCGGGGCAGGGGGCCAGATCGGGGCGCGCTTAAGTGGAGGCTGCGGCCGGCGACTCGAGAAGTGGACGGACGCGGGCTGCCAGCCAAGGACGAGGACTGAGAGAATACCGGAGCGTCGGCCCTACCGGAGACCTCGAAAGCCGCTGCGGAGCTGCCCCCTCAGCTACGGAAAGCTGCGCCGACACGCGGAGCATGCGCAGAGCCACCGCCGCCGGTTCGCGCTGCCCGGCTCCCCGGCCCCGCGCGCTGCCTCGTGGGCAACGGGTCGTGGGCCTGCTGCGCGCGACACGGGCGCGGTGCGGAGCCCGCCGGTTTGCGGATCTCAGACTGGGTCCTCGCGTTCGGCTCAGTGAACTCTTACGCAGACTTGAACATGTTTATCTCAAAAATGTTTGTAACCCAAATTTAGGATAGAGCCCTTAAGGCCAGACGCTCTGAGGACCACTGAACTGGACATTCAGGACGGTCGCTACACTGTGCTAGGCGACTTTGGCTAGTGCCCTGCGCCGGGAATGCGGAGAAACAGCAAAACTCCACAACATAACAACGACTGAACTTTTTCTTAACAGCACAGACTACGAAGGTTGAGGAAAGATAAGCTTAGGTGCCCAGCAGGGGGAAACTAAGAAAAGAGCCCACGCAACGCGCGTCTCACTACAGATCCCGTAATGCAATGCGGAAAGGACACGGGGCTCCAAGGCCCTGAAGCCGGAGTCCTGCGCGGACTACGCCCGCGAAGCATTCTGGGGTTTGTAGTCGGCCGCTCTACGGGGAGCACCGGAACTTACACTCGGTCCTCGCCCCACCTCTTAAAGCCCAAACATCTGAATTCACCTAAGTCACTCTTATTTATTAAGTAATACTTCATTTTCCCACAATTTAAATCTTTTTAACCACGGAAGTTTACAATGTTCTGTGAAAACTAGTTCATTTAGCAAACTAAACTTCATTTAGAAAACATTTACTGAAGTTTCCAAGTTTCTGCTAGGTGCCAGGGACTAGTAGTCGTTAGGATTCTAAACATTCAAAAAGCTCAATCTAATCTATTATTTTATTCTGGAGAATTTAAAAATGCAGTACATCTTTGGCAGAAAAATGGAAGCAAAGAGAGAGGGAGAATGAAGGGCTACAGTAAAGAAGGCAAAATGCCAATGCTTTTATATTGGAATCCACCCTAAGTCAGATACCTATAAAGTACCTTCATGTTCAAAGAAGGCCAAAAATTCAAGTTTTTTGTTTTCAGCGGAAACTTTATGGCTTAGGTCTTTTAAGGATAAGTTTCCTCCCTATGAACTCTTTAAAATTTGGATTTTGAAATTTAAATTGGGGGGAAGGGTTAAATCTAAGAATTTATAACAGAAGAAAATGATAAATGTGTTGGAGGAAGCAGGGATACAGTTTTAATGAAAAAACCATGCTTAAGGAGTAGAAATGGCAGGCTTCCTATATAATTTTCGTTTGCCAGAATGTGAATGTATTGACTGGAGTGAGAGAAGAAATGCTGTGGCTTCTGTGGTAGCAGGTACATTGTTTTTTACAGGCTAGTGGATTATGATTGATGCAGCTGTGGTGTACCCTAAGTCAGAACAGTTGAACCATGCCTTTCACACCTGTGGTGTATTTTTCACATTGGCTTTCTTCATGATAAATGCTGTATCCAATGCTCAGGTGAGAGGTGACAGTTATGAAAGCCGCTGTTTGGAAAGAACAGGTGCTCGAGTTTGGCTTTTTATTGGTTTCATGTTGATGTTTAGGTCATTTATTGCTTCCATGTGGATTCTTTTTGGTGCCTATGTTACCAAAAATACTGATGTTTATCCTGGACTAACTGTGTTTTTTCAAAATGCACTTGTATTTTTTAGCACTCTGATCTACAAATTTGGAAGAACTGAAGAGCTATGGACCTGACATCACTTCTTAAATCACGTTTTCCTTTTGTTACATTCTATTTGGAGATAAGTTTTTATCTCTCAGTACTCATTGCCAAATGGAATAGATTATATATTAAATGTTTTCTTTCTTTAAAAAAAATAAAGTGTTGAATGATAGTTTTTTTATTTTTTATTATTGAGTATTCATTGAGGGTACAGAGAACCAGGTTACATTGCATTTGTTAGGTAAAATCCCTCTTTTTATAATTGTGTCCGACCTCCAAGAGGTGTGTCACACACCATGACCTGAATGATAGTTTAAAATATTCTAGCTGACTAGCATAGATGACATTTTTTAGCATGTAATTAAATAAAATGTAATAAAATATTTGTAAAGATAAATTGAATACCTGTTTTATTAAAACATCATTGTTTCATAGCTACCAATTTTCTGTTTCAGATCAGTTCCACTGTATCCTCTAGACCCTGTTATGAGATTATCTAGTCATATTATATTTACAGGATTATAATTTTCCAGAGGCCATAGCTACTGATTCAAGCTACTTACTAGCCCAGTGGACCCTTGCTAAAGGTGGATCAAGATAGTACCTCTATTTGCCAAGTAGACTTGCTTGAATAACTGAATTTGACTTTCAGTCAAATAATTTTAATAATTTTACTTTTTTATTTTTTTGAGACAGAGTCTCACTATGTCACCCTGGGTAGAGTGCTATGGCGTCACAGCTCACAGCAACCTCAAACTCTTGGGCTTAAGCGATTCTCTTGCCTCAGCCTCCCAAGTAGCTGGGACTACAGGTGCCCACCACAACACCGGGCTATTTTCTTGTTACAGTTGTCACTGTTGTTTACCTGGCCCGGGTCAGGCCTGGCTTGAACCCGCCATGTTCAGTGCATGTGGCTGACGCTGTAACCACTGTGCTACAGGCACCGAGCCAATTTTACTTTAGAAAATGCTTTCCATGGCAGTGGTATATGTATAATTTGTTAGCCTTCTCCTTGTTTATCTTTTCCCTGATAATGATTTTCAATTTTCATTTGCTGTATGGTTTGGCTGTTGCGGAGGTAAACACAAAGGTAGACAAATATTAAACATTACTCACGTGACCAGCTGACCCTTTCCCATTTGGAAGAGGAAGTCTAAGGAAGTTTGACTATGCTATCTTGCAAGGTTTTTTACTGGAGGAATCTAGTCACCCCTGATTGTCAGCCAATATGCAGCGATGGGGAAAGGTCCATCAAATTTATTTGTCAGAAGGCCGGGATTCTGGCTCAGCCCCAGCAGCTCAGGGCTTAGGGCACCAGCCACATACCGTGGGGCTGGTGAGTTCAAACCCCACTCAGGCCTGCTAAACAACAATGACAACTGCAACAAAAATATAGCCAGGCATTGTGGCAGGTGCCTGTAGTCCCAGCTACTTGGGAGGCTGAGGCAAGAGAATATCTTAAACCCCAGAGTTTGAGGTTGCTATGAGCTGTGATTCCATAGCACTCTACTGAGGGCAACGTAGTGAGACTCTGTCTCAAAAAAAAAAAAAAAAATTAAAAAAAAAGAAGGCCAGTATTCTGGACAACAGCGAGAATGGCCTCTCCAAGAGTACTCTGTTCTTCTGTTTCCAAAATAACAGTTTTATACACGAAAGTTCAAAGTAAAAACCATATTAACCCTTATCTTAAACAATAGTAATCAGCATAACCCATGTAGTAATAAACAATAATTGACATAACCCATGACCCAAAACAACATTGCAATTCAAGTTAATCTCCTAAATCAATTGCCCTGAGTTACTCAAGATATACACTTTTAGGTTAAAGATAAATTTACAAAACAGCAAGAATGTGAGACATAGGTGAAGGTCACCTAGGCCCTAAAGCCACCAAACCCACTGTGTGGTCTCAGCCCTAGCCTGAATGAATCCATGTTATTCTCACTGCATGTGCTTTCAGTTTCTTCCAAAAGTAATAGAGAGAGGGCAGCACCTGTGGCTCAAAGGAGTAGGGTGACGGCCCCAAATATGAAGGTGGCAGGTTCAAACCCGACCCTGGCCAAAAACTGCAAAAAAAATAAATAAATAAAAGAGAGAGAGATAGAGAAATAGATTGATACAGGCCTTTGATATAGATTCTTCCAATAAAAAACAATCTCTTCTTTTAGTTTGTAGACTCCAAATATAAAAATAGAGAAAATTGACATAGTGATGAGGTGGGAAATTTCATCTCAGAGAATAATCTACAATGTATTAATAAGGCTTACAGCTTTATAATTGAAATTGTGTTGCTTAGGGCAAAGTGATTCTTGGACCATCAGCCACACTAGAAAACTCTGGGGTGGAGCCCAGGAATTTCCCAGGCCTTCCAGGTGTTAGGATCCTGCCTGCTAACATCTGAGAACCAAAGTTTAGAAAAATTACGTAAATTTAGCCAGGTGTTGTGGCGGGTGTCTGTAGTCCCAGCTACAGGGGGGCTGAGGCAAGAGAATTGCCTAAGCCCAAGAGTTGGGAGGTTGCTGTGAGCTGTGATGCTAGAGCACTATACCCAGTGAGATACAGATATAGATAAAGTGAGACTCTCAAAAAAAAAAAATTAAATTCAGGGACCTGGAATCAATTTCTTCTTTCAAAGACGTCAGTCTTAACAAGGATGATTTGAGGTAATATCTACAATATAACTTATGATATAAGTGAATGTGTTTAAAAGTACGTGTGAGTATTAAATTTCACAGAACTAGTTACTGAGAGAGGATATAGTGTGGAGGATAGCTCGTCCCACCTAGATGAGAATCCAGTCTTTCAAACTAAAGTTGCTCACAATACAACTTTTAAAAGTTCAAATTAATGCTAACGGGCAATCAGTTGCGTTTTTATTTTAAATAAATATAGATAACACAAGTTGCCATTTCACTGTTTTTGAGTATTACAATTCAGTGGCATCAGCTATGTTTTTTAAAATCAGAAAACCGTTGTGATCGTGGTTACCTTGGATTAAGCGTACTCAGAACGTGCAAAGACAGCCTGCATTTCTAAATCTGGATGGTGACGGAGCCGACCTGTCCGGGCCGTGAGTTTGGAGTCGGGGTCGCGATCGCGGTCGTCTGGCGGCGGGGATTCCTGGACTCAAGGCCGCCCTCGGCCGGGCGGCGCGGCGCGGCGCCCCGGGGCGAGGTGGACGCGGTGCAGGGACGCGCAGGACCAGCGAGGGGAGCTGCAGGGTAACTTTTCCCAGGGAAAGCGGCTGGTCGTCCCCACTAGCAGCCACCCAGCCTTTTGTTTGTTTTCCTGCCGGAGGCTGGAAAACGGCCGGGTCCCTGCTGCACTACCATGTGCCTAGCGGCCCGTGCGACTCGCCGCACCTCCCGGGCGTCCCCGCACGGAGCCCTCGGCCTGTCCTAGCGCGGGTTGTCCCCATTTTCAGTTGCCGAGCCCGCGGCTGCGCCCGACTAGCCGAGGAGCTGCGCTCACCGCAGGGGCGGCCCCCCGCCTGTGTTCGCGGCGCCAGTAAGTGGGGCTTGGGATTAAGGGGGTTCTGCTGGGCGATCTGTCACTCGCGGTGCTGGCCGGGGACTGCGGGGGGGACCCGTGGTGAGTGGTCCCGCGAAGGATCGGAGGGGCTGGAAGAGGCTAATGGGTTGTAGTTTTTCTCTGCTATCCTGTGGATCTTTCCCTCCTGGCATGAAAACTCGTTTCTCCGGAGTTTGGAGGATTTTGTTACGTGTTTACCTATTAGATTCGAAGAGGGAGAAGATCCTAGCCGATCTGAAGCCCCTTTCGCGGGGATGTTGAGGACTTCCTCTTGGAATTTTCCTGACTAGGCCCTTGGCTGTCCCGCAAGGGGTCTGAGCAAGAATCCTCACTTCTTTGCAGTCATTTTTCATTGGATTTCTTTCTGCTTTGATTTCTTTCTTTTAATCTGTAGTTGTTATGAGAAGGATGTTAAAGGGTTTTTCCAGAACAACCGTTTCTTTAGTAATGCTGACCTTTTAAAGTTTGACACCAACATCTGGAGGGTTATATTTAAGGTAGTTTAATGCATCGTTCTGCAGAGAAGTGGAGTCCTTTCCACTTACAACTAAATGAAGATTAACTAGAGAGAATACTACCCTGAATTTTGCAAGCAGGGCTGGGTGTTTCTAGGGTATGGGTGTTTGTTTTTTTATTTCTTGGTTATAGAAGTTTGATGGTTAAGAGTTTTCATTTATCACGTTTCCCTGTAAGTGAGGTTTCAAGGTGTGCTCCAGTAGTGAATGGTATCATTGCTGAATGTAAAATTTAAATGAGCTTTAAATTTGTGTAGTCAACATTTGAATTATCAGGAAGAATTTATGTCTCAATCGTATGGTTAACTGTGCTAGGAGTTAACATATGCATAAATATGCACATTTGAAATAGTTTCTAAACAAAGCGCCACAATTCAGTAAAGAGAAGCTTTAAGGACTTCCCATCTATTTGAGGACTAGGAATTGTAAAACACTAGGAAGTGGGTGTAGCAATGAAAGCAGTACTGGGATTCTTTATTTAAAATCACATCCTGTACCATTCCTTTATCCCTAAGGTCTGGCCTTACGTTCCTTCTGCTCACTTTTTATTTTTCCCTTTCCACTTTGCCTTGTCTCTTTCTCCAAAGTCAAAACTGGTAGCTGGCTGGGAGAGGGGACAGCCACATTTCTTAATAGCAATCTAGTTCAGATGGTAGAGGGTTGTGTTGGAGGGTCGACGGAGACTATCTGAGTAGGCAGATCCATGCTGTCTTTGCCAAGGGAACTCAGCATTTAGTCACAAAGAAATGGTTTTTCTCACTGAAGTTTCTTCCCCACAGACTATGTGTAAATGAGCTACCTGGCTTTTGGGGGGGTTTATTTGTTGACTGTCATCACCATCTAAACCCTTTTTATAATTTTATTCATTTTATTTTCATTGGTTTTTGAGGTTCCTAGTAGAGATGGAAGTTATGTCAATCTTGAAACTATTGGGATCATCTTAACCATCTTTTCCTTCATTTTCTTCATACTTTATGTCGGTGAGTCATTGAGACCTTTGAAATGTATTTTCTGTAGATACTTCCTTCGGTATTCTAATCTAGACCTCACCCTTTCTCTCATGCAGTGCTGGAACAGCCTTGTAGGTAGCCTCCCAAGCTAAAGTAGTAAGCCCTCGTTAAATATTTGTTGAATGAATGAGAAGAGTCCCTCTAGTCTTTTCTGCATTCAGTTGCCCTTTTTAAATGATCACTTCATGTCTCTTGGCTTTGCAACCTTCAGTCCTCTCCATTATCTACTGTCTAAAGTCTAAAATAACATGTCTGATTTTTCAAGGCCTTTCATAATCAGTTCACCCTTCCTATCTCAATCCTATTTTCAGTTCAGCACACATCTTTGTGGTCTGTGCAGTTTGGTCTTGTCCTGCTAAGGGGTCAGGCTCCTTCTGGCTGCATTGTCACTGCCCCTCTTACTGTCCCTAGGAAGTCCCTCCCTTCACTCTCCTACGGAACTCATACCCCTCCTCAGAGGGATCCTACTTCTTTCATAATAGCCTCTCTTTCTTTAAAGACTCAAGATACTTGTTTGTTAGCTCTTCATTATATTGGCCATATTGATCTCTAATTGGTTTAGGTTATTTTAAGCTTCTTTAGAGCAGGAGCCATATTTTATGCAGTTAATGTGGCATCATGGACTTTGGAGTCGGGCAGAATTGGGATCAGGGCCTGACTCTACTTATTAGTTGTGTGGCCTTGTGGAATTCTCTTAGCATTAATCCTGCCATGTATACAATAGGGGAAATGCTTCCCCCGGCCAGATGTGTTGTGAAGATGGTCTACGGTGCCTACTCAGTGACTGGCATTACACCTGACAAAGGTCTGCTCGTCCCTCAGCAATGACCAGCTGAGTCCTGAACAGGTAGCATATAGTTGGTTGTGGCTCAGACTAAAGGTCCAGAGGACCAGGATAACCGTGCAGTGAATTCTTAGTAAGTATTATCCTGCCCTTACTTAAAATGGCTTGAGCTTAGATTATTCCTGGCTACAGTTCTGCCTCTGGGATATGTTGCTATTTTTCCATCTGAACCTTGCCAGGAACACTACTGCCTTAAAAATAATTTTTTTTTTTTCGCTACTGCTTTGTGGCAAGCTCCTCCATTTCATTTTGTAGGATCTTGCTGAGTTGGAGTTGTATCTAATGCTTCTATCAATATCTACCCTTATAAAATACATTTTTCTACTTGTAGGGGACTGTGTGAGTATGTATGTTTGCCTAGTGGTTGCTTGGCAGAATTCTGGGTGCAGTGACCTTTCTGTGTATATTGACCTGAAAGCACGTGAACAGTGTCTCACTTAACTGTTGATTCTTTCATCAGTGGTCTTTGGCAGTTGTGGCCTTCTGAGAAGGGCCTCTGTTTCCAGTATCAGAAATTATCTGGGGATCTCAGCGTTTGTGGTTGATGCGGTTGACTAAGAGAATGGGCAAACAGAGGTGTGTGCCAGCTGACTTACACAGATACTTGAGGTCATAGTATAATGATATCCTAGTTTGCGGTTGTGCTTAACCTTCGAAATACAGTTTTCACTTCCTTATCAAAATTCTAGTGTTCTAGAAAATTGCCTTGTAAAAAGAATTTGGTGAAGGATATTATTTCCTGGTGCAAATTACATTAAGATGCTAAAAAAGTGTTGTGGCAGGAAGAAAATCAGAGATACCTTTGATTGTGGCCAGAGAAATAGTGAAAGAAGCAGTTCAAGTCCACCTGAGGTGTTAACCAAGGTTGCTGTGATATTCACACTCAATCTTTCAGCCCCTAGTGAGCTGGTGCCCAGTGTTAAGAAAATACCATGCTCAACTGACTTTAGGGAAGTATTCAATCCAAGCAGAAAGCTTCCATTTTTTTTGCTCCAAATATTTTTGCTCATCCTAAACCCATATAGCAAAGTTAAAAAAAAAAAAAAAAAGGCAGATTATTTGTTTTACCTTATTTCTTTAACTTTACTGTATGGGTTTAGGATGAGCAAAATATTATTTGCTCATTATTTTTTTTAACTTTACTATATAGGTTCAGGATGAGCAAAATATTCATATGCCTCTTACCAAAGGGGAAGGAGTGAGCATCTTTAACACACTATAAAATGTGTGTTATATTTATATGTTTAAAAAATAAGCAACTCTGAAGATGACAATGGAAGGATTCTATTCTTACCTGGGTCCCTGGATCGTATCTGTAATATGAGTATGTTGGCTAGATCTAATTCTATAGTCTGAAATTTCCTCAATGTTAAGCTTTGAACTTAGGTTCTATTAAACTTAGTATTCAAATCTACACTATTTGGCATTTGTTTATATTTTATCTTACTTTAAATTTTTCCAAGAGCTCAGTATCCCTCGTGCCTACTATAAAAGATAATGCCTCAGAGCCAAAAGATAAAGTTTTGTGGTATAATCTCCAACTGCATTTGACAATGTCATGAAAGTTACTATCTGCATAATCCAGTAGTTTCCAGAAGATAATTGTTATCCTAATGCAATTTTTTGAACTGGAAGGGCTACAATAGTACCTCACATTTCTCCTGGGGCTTTTCCCACCGTGAGGAAGATCTTTTTTTAGCCACTTGATAAATGTACAGGGATGGCCCAGAGCTTGTGAGCACCACACATTTCTGAGGAAAGATTGGCTGTGAGTCACTTTTTTTCCTTTCTCTAGGTGAATTACGACCTGTGCTAAAGTATTGAGAACACAAGACTATCCTTGTGGCTACTATAAGAGATAATGCCCCAGAACGGAAAAGATAAAATATTATGATGTAATATCTAGCTACCTATCTGACAATATCATGAAAGTTATTATCTGCATGAAATTGTAGTTCCCAGAAGCAGTGGTTAACAGTTTTGTCCTTTTTTGTCCAGTGGTTAACAGACATTGCCTTTGCTTTGCAAGTGAATGTGTAAGAGAATGATTTAACTAAGACAAAGCAGAGTGAGAGAAAAGTAAGACATACCTGCCTTCCTGTCCTCTTTGCTGTTGAAAAGCAAATTCTTGAAGTAGTGTTCAAGTTTTAAGAGTCATAATTTTTGTGCGCTAGTCCCAATATAGTTGTCCAGTTTACAAAGGAGAGGGGCATGATGGGATGGCAGAAGGGGTGGACTCAGTGATACAGGAAAATCACCTACGGTCACAATTGCCCTGTACAGTTCCGTAAGTTGCTCACTCACTAATTAATTGATTGGATGCATCTTTATTGTGAACTCCTATTTTTCCCAGTGCTCTTGTAGGTGCTAGTAATACTGCTGTGAACATAAAATTTCTACCTTCACAAACTTATATTCTAGGGAAAAAACACAGTTTAACCTAAGGGTGGGTAAAGGTTATATGGAGTGCTAAAGCGTTTCAGCTTATTTTTGAGGTTTCCTCTATTTCAGAAGTGGACTAACCGTGGCCTGCAAGCCAAATCCTTCCCATTGTGTATTTTGTGAGTAAAGCTGTATTGGAAATATAGCCATGTCCGTTTACTTACTTCTTGTCTTTGCTTTCGTGCTATGGCAGCAGAGTTGTGACAGATGGAGAACTCTCAGGTCTAAACTGTTTACTGACCCTTCGTGGAGAGTATGTTGACTCCTACCCTATTTTATTTTTACATTAAGACTTTATTTCCTTAATTCATTTTATTGATTTATTTTTTATATGTGATAGCGAAGCATCTTGCGTGTGGAGGTCTGCTCCTTAATTAAATGTGCTGTATTGTCAGTATAAAGCTCAACTATATGATATATTCTTAGTCATTCCCACATCTTCCCCACACGGACTGGCAATCAGGTAAGTAGTCAGAGCTGGGACTACCGTCAGCCTCCACAGTTTTCATCAAGCTGGTGAACGACCTGGAACAAGAGTCCACATAGATATAGTTATTTTTTTTCTAGCCTTTAATATTTTGCTTCTGCTCAGTTCTTCCCCGTGCTACCTGTGTGTCCTAGTTTAAAAATCATCTGTATAGGCCAAGGTGGGTGGATCACTTGAGCTTAGGAGTTCAAGACTAGCCTGAGCAAGAGCGAGACCCAATCTCTAAAAGTAGCCAGGCGTTGTGGTCCTAGCTACTTGGGAGGCTGAGGCAAGAGGATCACTTGAGCCCAAAAGTTTGAGGTTGCTGTGAGCTATGACATTATGGCACTCTACCAAGGGCGACAAAATGAGACTCTGTCTCAAAAATAAATAAGTAAATAAAACTAAGAATCATATGCAAGTGATTCAAGACTTTTTTTTTCCCCCCCAAAGTTCAAGGCATGAGCATCTTGGGTATTGTAGGAGAAGCAACAGAAAGTTGCCGACTCCTCCCAAGGGTTTAAGGAGCTGAGAATTGTGAGGAATTCTTTACTTGGAGATGGTTTTGAAGGAAGAGAGGGCTGGTAAAGGCATAAAGCAGTTTCTGGGGCATAGAACAGGGACACCAGATACCTCACTGTCTTCTCTTGCCGTCATCCAGCTGCGGTTAGCTCACCGTGTCTTTAATGCATTCTTCTGTCAAGGTAGACAAAGCCTATTCCATATAAAGAAGGGTTTTTTGGCCATGTAACTGCTGTTCTCAATACAGAAAAAAGCAGTCGTCTAAGAGGCAAAAATGCTTTCAAAATGTGTTTGTTGAAATATATATGAGCAGAAGAATTAGGCTTTAGGGAGAAAAATGCAAACCCAGATATACTATTTTTAGTATGCTTTTAAAATAAATTAACAGTATTAACTGACTTTTATAAAGTTATGACACATTTGAACCTAGACTATGAAGTGTAATTATAAGCCCATAAAGGAATAATGGACCCCAGAAGTACCATAAGAAGGGTCATTCAATGACTCTGTGCATTATCTACTTTTCCTGTGAGGATAGATGAAGTAACAGAATCTTTGCAGTGTGAGACAATTAAAGCTGAGGGGGACAAGCTCCTCCTAAGGGCCTGAATGGTGTAAATGGGCCTGTAAGCCCCAACTCTCAGAGAATCTCAAGTTTGCACATGACTTTCTGTCTCTTGCCCTAGAAAATAATAGTAGCATTAATTCAATGATCAGAAGCAAAAATGCTTAAAAGATTTGTTTCACAGTAAAGAATAGACTAAAATTGCCCCTGCCTCTGGCCTCTCTTTTCCAGGCTGTGAATGAGCAAGGTGCCGAAGTTGGGCTGCTGGCCATGAGCAGATGTTCCTTGCCTCCACTGAGGACTGAAGCTGAGGGGAGGGAATTGGGGCAAGTCGCAGGGAGGTTTTCCCCAATGTCACCTGGCCAGGAAAATCAGAGCATTTATTTCAAAGATTTTCTGGAACTCTTTGAAAGAGAAATCAAGCTGTGTTTCTCTGTCAGTTGGGTACAGCCTTACCTAAAGGCCAAAGGCCTCGTCGGATGGCATGGAGGGGGCCTTCCTGTGATCCTCTGAGACTCAGTGGTCCAGCATTGTTGTGGGAGGGCCCAGGTGGCCTGCCTACCACGGCTGTTCTTGGTATTCGCCATTCTTCCACCTTAGAACTTCAAAACATTTCTGGTCAAAGAGTTTGATTATCTTTACTTTGCACATGAAGAAATAGAAGCATTGAAAATTTTTAGACACTTACACAAGGTGGTACAAAAAATAAATAGCAAAGACCTAATTCAAATTTGGGCCGTTCACAGAATCTTGGAGGACTTGCCCTGTGCATGTGGAGTGTGGGGTATGAGAACACAAAGATGGAGGAAGCCTGGACTTGCCCGGGCTGGTTCAGAGGGCAAGTCTGCAGATCAGTCGCCATGGAGAAGGGGTGGGCAGTGAGGTGAGGACAGGGCACACCCCTCATGGGAGAGTGTGTACACTGGGTCTGTGTGCGGGTTGGAGCAGGAGGGTCTAAAGAGCTGGCGTGTGGGCTAGAGAGGAGTTGATTCTTCAGGTTCATGTGGCCTAGCTAAGGCACGGGGTACTTGTCCCTCTCTCACAGAATCTCTTAGTTCTGAAATTTTTTTTTTTTTTCAGACCGAGTTAAGCTATCCTCCTGGGTAGAGTGCTATGGCATTATCATAGCTCACAGCATCCTCCAACTCTTGGGTTCAAGTGGGGTGTTGCTCTTGCTCAGGCTAGTCTCAAACTTGTGAGCTCAAGCAATCCACCTACCTCAGCCTCCTAGTATGCTGGGATTACAGGCGCGAGCCATAGTACCCAGCCCTTTTTCTTGTTTGTTTTATGTTTTGAACAGTCTCACTCTTGCCCTGGGTTGAGTGCCATGGCATCATCGTAGCTCAAAGCAACCTCAAACTCTTGGGCTCTGGCATTCCTCTTGCCACCCTTCCACATAGCTGATGGGACCACAGGCTGGTACCACAAAGCCTGGCTAGTTTTTCTATTTTTAGTAGAGATTGGGGGGGGGGGGGTCTCACTCTTGCTCAGGCTGATCTTGAACTCCTGAACTGAAGCAGTCCTCCTGCCTCGGCTTCACAGAGTGCTAGGATTATAGGCGTGAGCCACTGCACCCAGCCTAGGACACTCCCTTCTCTATTAGCCTTTTTGCATGTGACACAAAAAGCAGAAACATTTATCCTTTTTTTTTTTTTTTTTTAGACAAACGCTTGTTTGATTCCTGAAATACAATCACAGAATCACAGAGTGTTAGAGGAGGAAACCACCTCATTAAAAGTAAACCCAAATGCCAAGAGATGCCCTGAATCACAGCACATCAGTCTGAGGGGAAACAGGAACCAGTCTCTCTGTCTGCTTCCATTGTGCCTCTACTGTGGGCATGTTGGTGCTTCTGGGGGCTTTGCTGGGTTCACTGGCGTTTGATTGCAGAATGAAGCCAGCTAGAGCACAGCCATGTCACTGGTTTCCATATCTGGACTTTGAGATACAAATACTTCTTGTATTTCTTTCATGCTTAGATCTTCCAAAGATTTCCTAGTCTCTTGATCTTCTGAAACAGGGGTGTCCAACGTACAGTCTGTGGGCCACATGTGGATTATGTGAGGGCTTATCTGTGGTAGTGGGCATCATGAAAATTATGCACGAACCTTTTTTATTTTGAGCTTATCAGCTTTCATTAGTGTAAGTATTTTAATGTTTGTTCCAAAACAACTCTTATTCTTCCAGTGTGGTGCAGAGAAGCTAAAAGGTTGGACAGCCCTGTCTGAAATCTTTCAAGTTTGGTACAGGCAGCTGGGTTCCTATTAGTTGTATAATCTGCCTACATACCTTGAGTCTCAGTTTCCTTGTCTGTAAAATGGGAAGGATGATAATAATAGTATTGCAGATAAGTTACTTGTGCCTCAATTTCCTTATCTGTAAAATAGAGATGATGATAATAGAAACTTAGCATTGTGAGGATTAAATGGATTAACATATGCAAAGCACTTAAAACAGTATTGTCTGCATAGTCAGAACTAAAACTATCATATTTTTTGTATATTTGATGTATAAGAACTCTGTGTGGGTTTATTATAGTGAGTGATTTATCCAAGTTCATTCTTGGAGTTAGGGAGGTATTTACTAGTACCTGGTTTGAATGTGCTAATTCTCAAGTTAATGGCTGGGTTGCTATTAATACTTACCATTCACTTCTCTGACGAGTGTTAACTGTTTCTACCAGGAGCCAAAGTTAGGTACTGTCACTGGCAGAAGAGGAGACTCAAGGAACCTGAGCCTGTGATGGTCTAACACTAGGAAAGTACACTGTTCTTCTTCTAAAAAAGAATGATTTCTTTTGTTTTCTTCTCTTCTAATTTTTCTTAAACAGAAGAGTTTTTCCCCACTCTTTTACTTTGTCCCTTTTTTTTCTTTTTTTTTTTTGGACAGTCACCCCCTGTAGAGTGCTATGGTGTCATAGCTCACAGCAACCTCTAACTCTTGGATTCAAGCAATTCTCTTGCCTCAATCTCCCAAGTAGCTGGTGCCTGCCACAATGCCTGGCTGTTCTTTTAGAGATGGGGTTAGCTCTAACTCAGGGTGGTCTCGAACTCGTGAGCTCAGGTGGTACTCTTCCTGCCTTGGCCTCCTAGAGTGCTGGGATTATAGGCATGAGCTACCTCACCCATCCTTGCTTTGTCACTTTTGATAGAAGTGTAGGAACAGAGAAATATTTTTCTTCCAGTAAAACAAGTGGCTGTGAAGGCACAAAAAAAGACAAATGGGAATAAAAATGGCAAGTGACAACAGGGAAGGTGCTGAGCGGATAGCCAGCCCCAGGAGGAGGGACCAACTGTCTAGCTTCTCATTACCTTGGAGGACTAAAAACCTCAAGTGGTTAGATCTTCAATTTTCCCAGAGAAGCCTCAAATTGGGGTTTGTATGTAAAATTTCCTATTTAAAAATCTGGGGTTTTGCCTACAGACTGCAGTTTTCAGTTTCTGGTCCATACATATAGCATGGAATCTGTATATCCAAATGTCACCCACTCAGAGATTTCAGGCCTGAATTGTGAAGTCTTGTCCACTGTGCAAAGTTAAAGAGAAGGACACTCTGTATTTCAAAAAAGAATCACTTTGTTCATTGGGTAAGTAAGGTTAGATTTCTGATTTCATTCCTAAACCACTCAACTCAAATGAATGAGAACCACTGCTGCTATAATTTAGATGATTGTATGAAAGTCTTTGGGACATTTTATTGAAGAGTGGTAAGCTAAATATCCTGAAAAGACGTTAGGTCCTAAATCCTGAAACCTGTGAATGTTACTTTATATGGCAAAATAGACCTTGCAGATGTGATTTAATTAATGAATTTGAGTTAGAGAGGGTGTCCTGGATTATCTGCATAGGCCTTAAATGCAAACACAAATCCTTATCAGAGGTAGAGGAACATTTGAAGACAGAAGAGAGGACAATGTGACCACAGTTGTAGAGATTGGAGTGATGTGGCCACAAGCCAAGGAGTGCTGGCAGCCACTAGATGCCGGAAGAGACGAGAAATGGATTCCCCCTGGAGCCTCCAGAGGAAGCGCCAGTACCTTGATTGCAGCCCAGTGATACTGGTTTTGGATTTCTGGCCTCCAGAATGTAAGAGAATGAATTTGTTATTTTAATGTGCCAGCTTTTTGGAAATTTGTTTAAGCAGCTGTGGGAAACTAATGCAGCTGATGAGAGAAACGTTTTACTTTTTTTTTTTTTTTTTTGGGAGACAAAGAGTCTCGCTATGTTGTCATAGGTAGAATACTGTGGCGTCACAGCTCACAGCAACCTCAAATTCTTGGACTTAAGCAATTCTCTTGCCTCAGCCTCCCAAGTATCTGGGACTACAGGCACCTGCCACAATGCCCAGCTATTTTTTTGTTGCAGTTGTTTAGCTGGCCCTGTTCGAACCCTCCTCCCTCAGTGTATGTGGCTGGCGCCATAACCTCTGTGCTATGGGCGCTGAGCCACTTTTTATTATTATTTAAAGACTTTTTGGGGGTCATTTGCACATAGATCACAATATGGGTAAGTGATATGTCCTTAACAAGAGAAATTAGCCATTATTTAGAGATTAGAGGCCTAGAGCCTTCCTTGAGATTTCTAGCCAGTGATCGGCAAAGTGACTACTCTTCTCTTGGGTAGCACTCTCGCCTCCAATTTTCCTAGGAAGTTATCCTGGCTGCAGTGCCTCCTGGTCATTTGTGTGTGTTCCACTTCTCCAGCTACATAGGAAGTCCCCAAAGGCCAGATCTACTCATAGCTCTGTGGATCTTATATCTCAATGCTGAGCATAGTGCTTTGTATTTAATTTTTCAGCTAACTGAGACTTTGATGATACTCTAATGTCTTGAGCATATTTCATGTATCCATGTTTACTGAACAATTTATTTATATACTTTTATAAAAATATTATATTTATATTATGCAGTATAAATGTGAGTAAATTTCACAGCCATAGAAAATACAGTAGTTGGCCTTTTCACCAAATTATAAAGAACCTAATAGTAGAGACTCCTTTATACTTATGGACTGGGGTCTGAATGGAACAACTTAAGGGTAAAATGTGGCAAGAAACAGAATGATGTGCTTGGGAGAAGCCAGAATGACATGTTAGTGATTTTTCCTTTATATCAACTTAAGACTTGAGTTAGATACAATTAAAGGCAT
Organism: Loris lydekkerianus; assembly: GCA_963574355.1. NCBI lineage: Eukaryota > Metazoa > Chordata > Mammalia > Primates > Lorisidae > Loris > Loris lydekkerianus. The sequence continues at coordinate 40,025 of CAUYPK010005843.1, read as the reverse complement.
CAGATAGTAGAGTGGCTATTGTTCTATATGAGCATTCCCAGACACTGAGTTCATAAGATATGTCAAAGTACCCAACATTACACTATGACATAAACATTTTACATCCTTGACATTTGTCTGCTTCTTACTTTGAGGAACTGTCTCTATAGATATAGCTATCTTCCACTAAGTATCAAAGAAAGATATATAATAAAAGTAGCCATTAGTATGTTGGAACATTTTTCCTGCTAACACTCAGGCTGAAAGTTCTGTATTTTTCTTGGTTGCCTTTGACGTAGCTCTGTGGCTACATGGCAGTACATTTCATTATTAGGGACAGGCAGAGTGGCCCCTATGTTGGGCCCCACTTGTCATGCAAGGTGGTATTCCTTCATAATGGTCACCTGCCACATTACAGGGCTGGGGCAAGATTCCGCAAAGTCATACAGCATGAGTTAAGGAGTAGTTTCTATTGTAGAGAAATTTCCAAATCAAGGGATAACAAGAAAGAGAGGCATGGACCTCCCAGTTTCTCACCATATCTATGGAAAGTCATTCTGGGCCATGGCACTTTGTTGAACATGCTGTGTGTGCATGAGAACAGTCTTATTCGGGGGGAAAGATCAGACAGTTTGCTGTTTGCCAGCTATAGATAGTAGTTTTCTGGGAAATCCACCTGTTCACCCTGTGAGGACCTTCAAAACCTAAGGGAAGCTGGTTTCGGAAAACACCCCAAGGGGAAGAAGGGTGTCTCGGCTACAGCTAGCTAGTTGTCCAGGCAACCCTCAGTGATACCTAGGGCCATTTATGGATGTGCCTTGTTGCACCAAGGTTATTTGAATCTTATTTGTATCATATGTTCTTTCATAATGGAAGCAGGTTATGGTGGGTGGAAAATAAACATCCGGTTAGTAGAGAGAATTACTTGTTCTAATTTGTCTGCAGTTACGCACATCTTCAGTCCTCAAAGCTATGCTAACTATGAAGGTCTATCTATCACCTCCTGTAGAGATGTATGTATTAGTCTCCTAAGTCAGTGTAGCTTTTAGCTGTACTGGATAGACTAACAGTAACTTCTTCTTCTAAAGACCTTTAACCCTTTCCGATCCTGTGTTGGACCTGGTCTGCAATAATGATTTTCCTGTTCTGCTCAGATGTTGGAAGACACCTGACACCTTTTTTTTTTTTGGTGTTTCTCTTTCCATGACAAGAGGTAGTGGCAATGCTGAGTACATCCTTTGGCCCTCAAACACAGTTGATCCCTGGTTATAGGAAGAAATTGCCTGTTCAATTTGAGAAAACCAACAGTTATTTTAAAATACATAAAGTTTATGGGAAGAGTGGACAGAGCTGGTCAGTACTGTGGATGTTACAGATTTACAAAGAGGTCCTACGAATGGTGGAAAAAGTTATTCTTGCTGATGGAAGCTGCGGTGTGAACAGCTACATCCTCTACTCATTAGATGAGAAGGAGAGTGGAGAAAAAGTGCAAACATGCCTTTCTTATCAGAGAAATCTCATCACTCAGCTTGGCAGCAACTTGAGGAATGGAAATTCAAAAAAGAGGGGTAAATCATTATCTTCTGACACTGAGGAAAGGCTAAATGGGGAAGATGCATTTTATAATGCAAAATGAAAAAAATCAACAAAGGATTGCATGGTTTGCAGCAGAAGAAATGAGACAGATGGAAGGAAAGAAACCATTTTCTGCTGTGAGATATGCAAGAGGAAGCCTGGACTTTATCCTGGAGGTTGCTTCAAGAAGTGCCATACTCAAAAAAATTATAAACAGAGGGACTTTATCTAACAAATGCAATCAAGGTAACCTAATTCTTTGTACCCTCAATGAATACCAAACAATAAGAAAGAAATTATAAATAACAACAACAAAAAAAACTCTTTAATCATTTTATGTAACCTAAAATAGATAATAAAATTATCCAGTGAGTTCATTTTTGTGTTTTTCTCTTCTAAAACTGTAGGTTAATTACAAGTAACCCACCAACCTCTTTCCTGCCCAAAATAAATAAGAACTGGCAAGTATGGTGGTAGAAAAATTGGATTGGAAAGTGATAATTAAGTCAAGTTGTAGTGGCTCACACCTATAATCTTAGCACTTTGGGAGGCTGAGATGGGCTGATTGCCTGAGCTCGGGAGTTGGAGATCAGCCTGAGCAAGAGTGAGACCCCATCTCTACTAAAACACACACACACACACACACACACACACACACACACACACACACAAAGAAAAAAATAGATGGGCACTGTGTTAGGCGACTGTAGTCCCAGTGTGTCAAGAGGATAGCTCAAGCCCAAGAGTTTGAGGTTGCTATGTGCTATGATGATGCCATGGCACTCAAGCCAGGAAGACAGAGTGAGACTCTGTCTCAAAAAAAGAAAGAAAGAAAAATAAAAGAAAGTTAGATATTAGAACAAGAAACCAAAGGCATGTGGTAGCCCACTGATGTCATCAAGGACTCGACCTCTTGACCTCTTTCTTTCTGGTCTTCCTTCCTCCACAGATGGAATTCTCATTGTCATCATAGAGTTGATTTCTTACAGTCACCTCATAGCCTCAAGTCACATAGTCATCTCTGCCCCAGCCCTAAATATTACAGCTGTATGCTGTAATCAAGGCAGGAATATATGGGACAGCTTCTTTGTCAACCGTCTTATATTATAAGGGGTAATTTCTTTCTCAGAAGCCTTTCACTTTCCCTATTAGCTTTTTTTCCCTTAGCATTTTTTTCCTTTCACTCTTGTAAGTCAGAACCCTGGTCCCACTCCTAAACAATTTTTAGTAGGAAAGGGAATTACTTTGCTTTGCCTTGACTAATTATATGTAGTTCATACTCTGGAGCTAGGTAGGGAACTGCCTGGGTATGTTGAAAACTAGAGTAAAATCAGGGTCCTGTAAGCAAGAAGTTTAAGCTTAAGGGGAGAATTGCTATTGGGCAGATCAGCAATGGCATCCACCATAGCTCTTTTTTTCTGGTGCATTGTCCAATAGCCTATTGTTTTCCAAGAGCAACAGTGAGTTTTTGTTCTTTACTTTCAGATTATGACATGAATCATCACATTTGGGCCACCACAAAGAGGATGAATAGTTGAACAGTAACTGATCTCAAGTATATTTAACCACTTCCTGCTAGGGTATGCTCAAAATTGACTGTGGGTTGACTGGTGCTTCTTGTCTAATGCTAATTTGTCTACTACAGCTTCATTTTTTTTTTTTTCAGTGTGATAAATAATTCACAGGAGTGATAATAAAATGCTCAGACAGTGGTCATGGTTCTGTTTTCCAGATCTATGCACAGTACAACTAATCTTTCTAATATCCTTTTGTGTACTTGGAACAATTCTCATGGCTTCCCAAGTCTCTTTTGCTTCCACTATCCTATTTCTTTCTTTTTTTTTTTTTATTGTTAAATCACAGCTGTGTACATTAATGCAATCAAGGGGTACAATGTGCTGGTTTCATATACAATCTGAAATATTCTCATCAAACTGTTCAACGTACCCTTCATGGGATTTTCTTAGTTATTGTATGTAGACATTTGTATCCTGCATTTAGTAAGTTTCACCTGTACCCCACTATCCTATTTCTTAAACTACTGTTCTTGCACTTTCATTTAGGTCCTTACTATGCTCTTTAATATCTCTCTTGAAGTTTGGCAGCCGAGTTGAGCAGTAATTCAGGAGTATCATGTGACTATCATGTTCATTGTTTTGAACCCAAGGCTGCCAAGCTACTCAGCTCAAGTGGGCACCATTCACGTTATGGTCTGTGTGAATGGAGTACCTTGGAGTGGTATGGTGCAGCAGCCATGTCTCAGTGCTCTGTTCCCAGTACAAGCTCCAATAGTACACTAACTCTAGAGGGAAAAGGAACAACTTCAGAGCTATTTGAAGCTGCCGATAGGGCATCTCCAATGAGAGGTTTTATATGTACTGCTAATTCAACACCCCAGGAAACAAGCCATGTCTCTGCACTTTGTCCAAATTATATATACACATTCCCTATCTCAAACTCATATTCTCCCTCTATATCTAAGGTTCACCCAGTCCAATGCCTTTGTTTAGGCCTTCATCATCTTTCACCTGGACTATTGCAGTAGCCTCTTAACTAATTCCTCTCTAACAACTATTTAGTCTTCATAGGGATTTTGCTAATGGCATTTCTCTGCTTAAAAACTCTGGACAGCTCCTTTCTGCAGGATAGAGAACAAACTACTATGTGACAAACACATAATCCCTTCGTAATTGGCTCCATCCTAACTTTCTAGCTGTTTCCTGCCATTTTCCTTCTGCCTTCCATTGGTTTTATGCCCTAGCCCTATACTTCTCACCCCTGGTTGCACGTTAGTCACCTGGAGGGTTTTCAAAACTATCAAAGCTTAGTCCCCATCTGGACCTGCCTCTTGGGGATGAGGCTGGGCCTCAGGAGATTTTAAAATTCCCCAGGTGATTCTCATGTTTGGTCAGGTCTTGCAAACATCCCAAACTCTAGTGCCAGCCAACCTTTTGCACAGTTTCCTCTACCTTTTCTGTGTGATGAAGCCTTGCTTGTTCTTCCGTATCTTAATACCACAGTTCTTCTCTGCAGGGTTGTCAGATCTCTCCCTTCCTTCCAGGAATTGGTTGCTCTGTCTACCATAGCACTTTCTACATATTTCATATATGTGTTAATTGTGAATTATTTAAAGCAAACAGCCATACCTTATCCATGATGTATCCCTAAAGCTTGCATAATGCTTAGGATCTCAGTAAAGAGATTAATAAATTGAATAAAATTATATACTGTCAACCTGCCATCAATGCTTGAAGAGACACTGGTCTGATCCATGGCACAATTGTTAGATGATTACCTGAAATATTGCAAAACATTAGAAAGCAGTTGCGTGGTGTGGTGAGAGTTAAATCTTGAATTTTGCTCTTTGATAAAATGACAGACTATGACAAGGAGGAAATGTCAGGGCGATTATGTTGAAAGGATGACTGAATCTATCTTCATTTTAATGAAGCTCTCAATCCTTTCACAAGTAGCTTTCTTTCTCTGTGATAACCTAGGGTAGCATTGTCCCAATGTACAATTTAAGTGGATGAAGTAGTAGAACATTAAGTATCAAAGAAAGCCTTCTATTTTTAATAATCAATAGAAATGAATCAATAGTATAATGCCATTGCACAAAACAAGTGTGGGGAGCTAACATAATATGTACATGCTACTGTGTTATGTACCATTTATAAGTTTTGGTCGGCACATTTCATCAAGGAGATGAGAAGTATGTGATGATTTAGAGGTGAATGCCCAAGATAATTATAGGAGTGGAAAATGAGTCCTTTGAGGAAAGGTTGTGTAATTAAGACAGGAGAAGGCCAAGAGACACATACTTGATTATTAGTTTCCTGTACACACACATTTTTATGACTTGATTTCTTTCTATTCCCTAAAACTAAACATGAATAAATTAGATTAAATTAGAATATGCAGATTTTGGTTGGACATGAAGAGAAATATTCGAACGAACTGGATTACAAAATGCAAATTTGATCATGTTAGTTCCCTTACGAAAAAACTTTCATTTCGTCTCTAGGGCAAAGCCTACTTTTAAATAAAGAATGTAGTTTATTAGCTAGGTGATTTTCTGGCAAATCAAATTTCTAATGTTTTTGTTTGTTTTATTTGTTTGTTTCTTTTTTTTTTTTTTTTCTGGAAGATGATATACCCCAGTGGTTTTGGAATCTTAATTTGTTGGAAAATGAAATCAGGTATAATGCAGATAGAAGTTCCTCAATTTGCAATGGGGTTATATCCCAATGAACCCATCTTAAATTGAAAATATACTAAGTTAAAAATGCATTTAATAACCTACATAGTGTCATAGCTTAACCTAGCCTCCTAATGCTCAGAACATTAACATTAGTCTACTCTTGGGCAAATCATTTAACATGAAGCCTATTTTATAATACAGTTTTGGATATCTTGTGTCATTTATCAAGGACTGTACTCAAAGTGAAAAACAGAACAGTTGAATGGGTACTTGAAATATGGTTTTACTGAATGCCTATGGCTTTCACACCAGCATAAAGCAAAAACTGTAAGCATTATCACTAAAGTTGGAGAACATCTGAATGCCATATAAAAAATAAAGATAAACATAAAGAAGAAAAAGAAGGGAAAACAAATGCAGAGCCAGAATTATTTATGCTGTGACCCACATGCACTTTTTATGCTATGTTGAGGCAAAGGCTGAGCCAGACTAGTCCACAGTGTAGTGATTGTAAGCTGGAGCAAGCCATGCTGTGTGAGTGTTCTGTCAATCTACATTTGTTTGTTTTAAGCTTAAAAAAAAAAAAAGTTTAAGGCTCAGCGTCTGTGGCTAAAACAGCTAAGGCACCAGCCACATACCCCTGAGCTGGTGGGTTTGAATCCAGCCTGGGCCTACCAAACAACAATGATGGCTACAAACAAAAAATAGACCGGCGTTGTGGCAGGTACCTGTAGTCCTACCTACTTGGGAGGCGGAGGCAGGAGAATCACTTGAGCCCAGGAGTTGGAGATTGCTGTGAGCTGCTATGCTATGGCACTCTACCCAGGATGACAGCTTGATGCTCTGTCTCAAAACAACAACAACAACAAAAAAAAAAAAAACGGAGGCAGGAGAATTGCTTGAGTCCAGGAGTTGGAGGTTGCTGTGAGCTGCTATGCCATGGCACTCTACCCAGGCTGTCTCAAAAAAAAAAAAAAAAAAAAAAAAAAAATTTCCTTACTCTACCTTTTACAGGAGAATTTTAAAAACCTGTAATCTATAATAATTTCAAGTTTACAGAAAAGTTATAAGAATAGTACAAAGATACCCATATGCCCTACTTAGTCTGCTTAGAATATCACAACAAAATATAGTCTGGATGTCTTAAGCAACATAAATTTATTTTTTCACAGTTCTAGAGGCTGTAAAGTCAAGGCTCAAACGAGGTTCAATTTCTGGTGAGAGCTCTTTTCCTGGTGCGCAGATGGTTCCTCTCTAACAACTATTTGGTTATGTTAGTGTGGTGAAATCAGGCATAATCTTTATATTTCTTAAGATTTCTCACACGTGGTCTTCAGAAGAACATAGTCTGAATCATAGAGCCCCCTACCCTGATGTCCTCATTTAACCTAATTCCTTCTCTATAGGTTGATATCCAAATACAGTCACCTTGGGGGTAGGGCCCAATGTTTATTCTGCCCCCTAGAGTGTAAATCATGTGCATTATGGTCCTTTACCTATAAATCCTTTGGTGTGTATTTTCCCAGAATAAGACCATGTGCTTGCTGAACCACAGGACTGGCATCAACTTCTATACATTTAACACAGATAAAATATTTGTATCTAACCTGCCACCTGTATTCCAGTTGTATATCCTTCATAGCATTTCCTTCTCCTCCAGTACAGGATCTATCTGGTGAAAACTCCATAAATAGAACTCCTCCATAATAGAGTCCTCCATAAATAGAACTCTGGGATTATCTCTTTCTGGTTCCAGGCTCCCATCTTCTCACCCCCCAAGTTCAAGTCTCTGTGTCTTCATTCCTGTTCCTTGGTGTGCTAGAACCCTATTTCCCATTAAATTAAAAAAAAAAAAAATCTACTTTTATTTTTCTTTCTTACTGCCTTCCAAAGCCCAGATGGAAGTGATACAGCTGGAAGCCAAGGGGCCTCCTCCTTAACCCTCCCTGCACCTTATACCCTAGGCAGACTTGAAATATCTTAGCTCATACTCACCAGTGCACATCTGCCTCCCCACTCCCATGTTCTGTCATGTCTAAGCACTTTGAAAGAAGGGACCATGTTTTATTGGTCTTTGCATCCTCAGAGCTTAAACCTAGGATCTGTCACTCAGGAAGTGCTTTTTAAGCATTTATGAATCAGCAGTGGAGAATATCCTTTGGGAAAAAATAAAATGGAAATTATACTTAAAAAAAAAAAAATCAGCAGTGGAATATATCACTGTAAAGCACTGTGGAAGGAAGCTGTCAGGAGTCTGACCCTGAAGAGTTTCAAGAAGAAGGAAAATGCTCCTGTAAGCAGGGGCCTTAAAATGGCTCTAGGGGAAGGGAATTGGGGGGTGGCATGGGGTGTGATCTCTCAAAGTTCTTTTGGTTTTTAGTGTGGTGAAATCAGGCATCACTTTTATATTTCTTCAGATTTCTCACACTCACACATGGTCTTCAGAAGAACATAGTCTGAATTTATTTTTAAATTTTGAACTAATTTAGATTTATAGAAAAGTTGCAAATATAGTACAGAAAGTTGCTTGAAATCCTTCATCTAGCGTTCCCTAATACTGACAATTTATATAACCACAGAAGAGTGATCAAAACTAGAAATTAGCATTGATACCACACTATTGAACTACAGACCTTATTCAAATTTCACCAGTTTTTTCACTAGTGTCCTTTTCTGTCCCACGATCCGTTCTAGGATTCCATGTTGCCTTTAATTGTTACATCTCCTTAATTACCTCCAGTCGGCTCCTCAGCCTGTCCTTAACTTGTGAAATCTTGACACTTCTAAAGAGGACTAGTAAGTTGTTTGTAGCCTATCCCTCATTTGGGGTCTGTCTGATGTTTTCTCATGGTTAGATTGAGGTTCCGCTTTTTTGACCAGAACACAACAGAAATGGTGGTGTACTGTCCTCAAGTGCATCACGTCCAGAGTACATAAGGTCATGCCTTTTTAGTGGTGATGTTGACTTTGATCACAAGGTATGAGGAGGTTTCTGCTGTGAAGGATTTCTCCCTGTGAAGTTACCATTTTTCCTTTGAAATTAGTAAATATCTTTGAGACACTTTGAGATTATGCAAATGTTCTTTTTCTCTGTAAACTTTCATCCCCTAATTTTTGCATCAATCAGTGAACCTTGCCTGTAACAAATGTTACCGTGATGTTTGCCTAGTGGGGAATTTCTTCTTTTCTCCTTTCCTTTTGCATTGTATTGACTGGGATTGCCCTGGACGAGAAGCTGCCTTGCCTGAATTTAGATGCAGGATGTTATGTGCTTCCAGTCATTATTTTCTGGTCTTTTGATTCTTTAGATTCATAGTTTGAAAAAATACACCTTTATTCATATTTAAGAATTTACATTTTTTATTAATGTTTACCTAGCATGGGCGTCCAACCTTTTTTCTTTTCTGCTGCATGTTGGAAGAAGAAGAGTTGCCTTGGGCCACACATTGAATATACAAACAAGAAAACTGATGAGCAAAAAAAAAGGTCTGTGCATAATTTTCACAATGTCTGATGTCCAGTACCACAGATCAGCATAACAGTCCTCACATGATCCACGTGCAGTCCATGGCTGCAAGTTGGACACTCCTCTGGGCATTGTAATCATTTAAGTAATTATGCAATTTCCTTATTATAGGCAGACTGAACAACTCTCCATTATGTAAATGAAAAATCAATGACTTATTATTGAGAAGAACATACAACAGAATGACTTTAAAAGGGGCATACCCTACATGTAGGCCTTGAATTCTTTGTTTAGCTTTGGACTGTCTAATAGCAAAAATAATACTGTTGGTGCTTGGCCACGGATAGCTCATGGAGCCCATAAGTGCTCCATCAGAAGAACTTCAATTTTTAGCATTTCTTGGCTTTTGTATGTTTATATTGTTAATTGTAATTGAAGTGCACAGAAAACAGTTTATGTAGCAGGAATTTTCATAGCACGGCAATTTTCATCAACCATAGTTATTTTGCAGAGTTTGCCCAGAATGGTTAGTCAGCAGAAAAGCCTTGAATTTGAACTGCTTCATTTCTGAGTCAGTGACAAACTCACTCACTCATTTCTAGTTTTATGAAACAATTGGAAAAGATCAGCTTAGACCAGGGAAGGACAAACTTAGTAAGTCCTTGCTTAACATCCTTGATGGGTTTTTGGAAACTGCAACTTTAAGCAAAATGATGTGTAGCAAAACCAATTTGACTGTAGGCTAATTGATACAAATAAGACTTAACGTCCTAGAGCATATTTCTGATCATAGGGGGGAAAAAACCCACAAAACTTCTAAATAAAGACCAAAACACATCTTATATTAAATATTGGAATACATATGATTAACAAAATCAAGTAAGATAATTATTTAGCCACTTATTCCAGTTCAGGGTTGGAGGTAGCCAGAGTCTGTCCTGGCAGCTCAGGGCACCAGGTGGGACGCACCCTTAGACAGGGTGCCCTTCCATCACAGGGCACACACACTCATACCCACAGTTGTTCAGACTGGGACCACATAGACACGTCAGGGGGTTGAATGTGTACAGCTTTGGGAAATGGGAGGAAACCAGAGTACTCACAGACATAGGGAGACACGCAGATTCCACACAGACAGTAGCCCCAGCCAAAGTTGATTTTGTTGTTTTTCTCATCAACATTATAATGAAACAACATAGTGAAACAGCATTATTCCAGACCCGCTGTCCTTTAGACTTGGCAGGCCATGCATTGTCCCAACCACCCTGCTGCTATAGCATCAGACAATATACAGGTGCATGGATATGACTGTTCTAAAATTTTATTTGCAAGAACAGGTGGTGGGCTAGGAACTGGTTTAAAAAATATATAAACTCAAAATATATATTAGCATTTATCCTTGTCTCTCTCTTTTTCTCTACAGGCAGAAGACTGATCTTTGAAAATATGTATTTGGGAGATAGTCACGTTCTGTTGAATACCTTGTGCTGGTGCTGCCATCGAAAAATCTGGTTACACTCTGGGGAGGCCTGCTACCACTGCAGGACTGAGCCACCTCGGCAGTGAGATGAGTGTCCATCCTGAGCGGGGACACCATGAATAGGTACACGACGATCAAGCAGCTCGGGGATGGGACCTATGGTTCCGTCCTGCTGGGAAGGAGCATTGAGTCCGGGGAACTGATCGCTATTAAAAAGTAAGTTTTATCCTCCACTCTCATGAATTCATCCTCAGCAACGTTGTCAAGATAGTTTTAGCTCTATCCTTGCCACCTCCAGTCTTTGAAACACTTCTAAAGGGGAGTGGACAGGAGACATGGAGAAGAATCTTAGATAACGATTTCTATGGTTGGGTTAGATGGCTGTTGACTCTGTAGCACTCATGGGAGGGGTCTTAAAAACATTTCCACTTTAGATGTACTACTTTGCACATAGTACTGGTACCTTTTCACAGTGTTTTCTCATAATAGTTAGACAACTATTTTATTTTGTTTTATTTATTTATTTATTTATTTATTTGAGATAGAGTCTCACTATGTCACCCTTGGTAGAATGCCATGGCTTCACAGCTCACAGCAACCTCAAACTCTTGGGCTTAAGACATTCTCTTGCCTCAGCCTCCCAACTAGCTGGGACTACAGGCGCCCATCACAATGTCCGGCTATTTTTTGCTGCAATTGTCATTGTTGTTTAGCAGGCAAATTCTCACCAGCCTCTGTGTATGTGGCTGGCTCTGTAACCACTGTGCTATAGGCACCGAGCCTAGACAATTATTTTAAATTGCACACGAACTTTATGGCCACCCTGTATTGTGAGGTAATAATAAGCAGGTAAATAATCACCATTTTATAGGAGAAGAATTTGAAACACTGAGAAAGTAAGTGACTTAATGGAGGCCATTTACACATGTGATAGTCCAGTGACTGCTGTCTTGTTCCCTGTGTCCTCCTTGCTTTTAGGGACTTGAGTCCAGAACTGCTGAATTAGTTATTTGTTGTTGCATAATGATCTATCCCAAGACATAGTGGTTTAAAACAATGCATATTTATTATGTCACAGTTTCTGTGATCAGGAGTCTGGGCATAGCTTAGCTGAGTTCTCCACTTCAGGTTTCTCATGAGGCTGCAGTTGAGGTTGGCTGGCCTGGGGTCTCATCTGAAGGTTAGACTGGGGAAAAATCCTTTTCTAAGCTCACTCACATGGTTGTGGGCAGCATTTAACATCTGTGGGTTTTTGAACTGCTGGCTGTTGGTAAGAAGTAGCCCTCCACTCTTTTCCATGTGGATCTCTCCTAAAGAATATCTCACAAGGTGGCAATTTGCTTTACACGACGTGATAGTCAAGAAGGCAATGGAAGAATCTTCTAGTAATAGCAGGAGGTGGGAGTCTTTGGGGACCAAGTTAGAGTATGCCACGCCCACTTCCATTTGGATGCCCTGCAGACATTTTGAACTCACTGTGTCCAAAATTAAACTCCCATCAGCATACTCTCCTGCTCGTGCCCCAAACTCATTTCTCCCCCATTATTCCCTATCTTGATACATGGTACCACCAAGCCCTCGAAACCCAGGAGTGCTCATTTATGGTCTACCTTCGGTCACCCAATCCTGTCAATGCTATTAAATATCTATCTGGTCCACCTACTCTTCATATTCCCACTCCAGCCTCCTGTTCAACCATTTCCGTTCACTACTGTGACAAGTAGGTCCTCTCTAGGGCTCCTGGCTTCTCTTCTTTCCTCCATTCATACCAGACTGAAGGGATTATTTTAAACATGTAAATCTCATTATCTAAAAGCCATTTGTGCCAGATGTTCTTTGTGTTCACCTGCCCCACCACATGTCCTGTACCCCTTGACTTGAATGTGGCTTTAGCATACAGTTCAGTGCCCACCACCAGCATCCCACCTGCACGTGGGACTGTCCACCAAGGCATGTTCTACATAGTTCCTTAAAAGGTCTTCAACAGGCCTGAGCCGGCTGCTTGCCCTGGTATCAGCTCAGTCATGTGTCCTTCATTGGGGTCCCCACTGCTCCCTTCCCAGTTCCCTGCTCCTGGTCTAACTTTCTGGAATCAACTCCCAAATAAACTACCTGCACCCAAGTCCTTGCCTCAGGCCCTGCTTTTGGGGAAATCCAAACTAAAAAGCTTACAGTGTCTTCCTGTCAGTTTTAGGGTCAAGACCCCAATGTTTTTTTGTTTGTTTGTTTGAGACGGAGTCTCACTATGTCACCCTTGGTAGAGTGCCATGGCATCATAGCTCACAGCAACTTCCAACTCTTGGGCTGAAGTGATTCTCTTGCCTCAGCCTCCCAAGTAGCTGGGACTACAGGCGCTCGCCACAACATCCAACTATTTTATTGTTGTTGTTGCAGTTCTCATTGTAGTTTAGCTGGCGGGGGCCGGGTTTGAACCCACCAGCCTTGGTATATGCGGCCAGCACCATAACCACTGTGCTATGCACGCCAAGCCCAAGACCCTAATTTTTAATGTGACATACAAATTACTGCATCATTGGCCCTGTCTGTTTCCAGCCTTGTTTCCCATCACTACCTCCGACCCTACTTTGCTCTGGGCACTCTGGCCTTTCAGCTTCTGAGACTCACCAAATACCTTTCTGGCTAAAACCTTCCCACATATTTCCTTCCTTGCTCAGTTCTACTCATCCTTCAGGTCTCGGTGGAAATACATCTTCATTAGAGCAGCATTCCCCGAGAGCCCAGGCTAACTAGATCAGCTCCTTCTGAGGCTCACTTTTTCCTTTTTCCTTCATGGTACTTAGTACCTAACATTATCGTCTGCCTGCCTTCTACAATGTTGGTTCCATGAGGGATGTCTTTCTCATCACGGTATCTCTGGTGCCTGACAGAGTGCCCGCTGTACCACAGGGGAGGGGCTGAATACTATTTGGGGCATGAATAAAGGAATGTGATAAGAAGAAGAGTGTCAGAGTGAGCTGGAGAGGTGAAAGTTTGCCCATCAGCCAGTGGCGAGACCCTGGCAGAGTCTGCCCCTCTCTCTTAGTTTCCTTGCCTGTCTCGTCTGTTTCACAGGCTGCTGTGAGGCTCAGATGAGACAGTGTGATAGAAATGCATTGGAAAATAGCACCTTACCACTTGGATTTCTGGTTAACTAATAGGGTTTTATTTCTCTCTCCTCAGGCTCTAGACCAGGGGTAGGCAGTAAATATTTCAGGCTTTGTAAGCCATATGATGTCTATCACAACAACCCAGTTCTGCTGTTGCAGTTTGAAAGCAGCTATAGGCAATACAGAATGAGTGTGGTCACATCCCAATAAAACTTCATTGGTGGAAACTGAAATTTGAATTTCATATGATTTGCACGTATCATGAAATATTCTTAGTTTAACTTGCTGGCCCCAACCATTTAAAGATGTATAGTTCATGATCTATACTAAAACAGATGTTGAGATAGATTTGGCCCATGGGCTATAGTTTGCCAACCTCTGACGCTTGGAGGGTCTGGAACTCTATGTCTAGATTAGTAGCAAGTAACTATATATGGCATTTTAATTTAACCAAAATTTAGTTTTTAAGTTGCCCTAGCCATGTGCCAAGTGCTCAGATGCCATGTATCTACCATACTGGACAGCATAGAACGTTTCCACCAATACAGAAAGTTCTACTGGACAGCTGTGGTCTAGATAAAATAAGCCTGAGGTTTCCCTCACCAAGGTAGGGCAAGGTTAGCTAGTTAGTGGTAGAGCAAGGCAGCCGCCCAGGCCTCTTCATATTGGACGACTCCACTGCTGGGAAGCTTTGTGACTCAGAAGTGACTGCACTGCCAGGTTTGAACATAAATGCCATTTGGGCTAGTATAATATTTGATAGAAAGAAGTTGAAAGCAACTTTAAGCACTGCTCATTAACTTCAGAATGAAAATATTTTTTAAAACTAAAGTTTAGCCTATTACTGAGAGTAAGTGTGCTATTTGTTTCTTTCTTCTCTTTTAGAATGAAAAGAAAGTTTTATTCCTGGGAGGAATGCATGAATCTCCGGGAGGTTAAGGTATTTATTAATACACCAGGGAATAGTGTGTTCATTAATGTATGGCTGATTAAAATAGCTTTGTGCATGCTTAGATTTATAGTTGATATAGTCATTTCATTTGAATTTTTCACTAATGCTAAAAAGGGAGCAGGTGATAACCTTATGCAGCTAATAGCCAAAAGCAGACAATTATTATGTTAATGTTGTAGTGAATGTACGTTATTAACTTTCATCTTTAATGGATCTCTTATATCAATATATTTTGTTATAAATTAGTTGAATGTATTGATTTAGTGAATTGTTGCCTCTGAAGGGGATTGTCCTAATTACCTATATACTCGAGTATAAGCCGAGTTTTTTCGGCACAAAATTTGTGCCGAGTTCGGGTTTTTCGGCACAAATTTTGTGCCGGGAAAAACTCGGCTTATACTCGAGTATATATGGTATTAATATAAAGGAAAAATCTGTTGAGTGGTTTTTTTCTAGATAAAATAGGAGCACTTATTTCTGTTAATTTTTTTGAGAAAGAGTCTCAAGCTGGTACCCTGGGTAGAGTGCCGTGGCATCACAGGTCACAGCAACCTCAAACTCTTGGGCTTAAGCTATTCTCTTGCCTCGGCCTCCCAAGTAACTGGGACTACGGGCACCCGCCGCAATGCCTGGCTATTTCTTTGTTGCAGTTGTCATTGTTGTTTTAGGTGGCACGGGTTGGGTTCGAACCCACCACCCTCAGTGCACGTGGCTAGCGCCGTAACCACAGTGCTACGGGCACTGGGCCTTATTTCT
Organism: Loris lydekkerianus; assembly: GCA_963574355.1. Taxonomy (NCBI): domain Eukaryota; kingdom Metazoa; phylum Chordata; class Mammalia; order Primates; family Lorisidae; genus Loris; species Loris lydekkerianus. The sequence continues at coordinate 24,509 of CAUYPK010005843.1, read as the reverse complement.
CTTTCTTGCTGTAATAATTTGCACTCTATTGTCTGAGGGAACTCCCTGATGAAGGTACAGCTTTACCAAGCATTTGTAGGGCACATATCTTCACTTTTACCAGCCTCCTAACTAGGTTCACCATTCCATTCCTTTCCTCCTTATCCCATTTTTCTTGATTCTCTTTCAATACTCCTCTTGTCTCCAGCAGAGTGGATTGACTATTTTGAGCTTACGGCATAATTCTCTAACTTAGGCACTGGGGTAGTGCTTCGTCCACTCTTGGTCCTCTTGACATCTGATGAAATTCCGAAACACTTCCTTTTTCCCCATGGGGGTCTTGTAATATGGAAGAGGAATTACCAGTCTAGGGCATGGATCAGCAAGCTTTTTTATGTAAAAGGCCAGGTAGTAAATCTTTGGTGCTTCTGAGGCCAAAGGTCATGTTGAAGATATTATGTAGACACATAACAAGAGTGAAAACACATTATCACAAAATCTTTATTTACAAAATATAACAACAACAATAATAATAGAGTATAATTTTTATATTACAGGTTTTCCAATGAAAACAATGACATTCCTTTTTGGGGTGCAAGGGACATAACACCTAACTTAATTGGGATTCAACGTTTATTTTCCCTATTATCAAACTGATTGCAATTGTTATCTATATAAAACTATTCTTAGCTTGTGGACAACATAGACATAGGTGGTGGGCTGGATCTCACTCTCAGGTCATAACTTACCGATCTCTGGCCTAGAGAATTAAAGTTCTGGGAAACCCAAAAACATTAGAGATGAACAAAGGATGATCCAAGCACATTTTTTCTGTGTCATCAAGTTCTGAGAAGTATCCTTGGCTCAGATGATAAACCTTTACTTTTCTGTACAGCTAGTTGTATTAGTTCTAAAGGAAAAGAGATTGCTCATGCATGCAGTTTAGAAAAACCCTAGACATCTCTTATGTTAGGAATTAAGTGGCTGCCTCAGCGAGATAGTTAAAGAAACCGCTCCTTTAGGTCATAGGCAACAGACATACCACTCTTCTTCCTTCCTTGCACAGAAGCCACATCTCCTGTCAACCAGGATCCCCCAGCCCCCACCCTAGTCCATGCTGCCCGTCACACAGACCTCTGAGCCCTGAGCCGCAGCCAGCCACCAAATACCAGGGAGGGAAGGAGGAAGAGGGAGGAACCTTGCCAAGGGCCCTTTCTCCTTCCTCCTTGCTAAGGCCCTTCTTTTCTGCCTGCCGACTCAGAAGGGAAGGCAAAGGAAGGTCACTGAAGGACTCTTGACCCCATCTCCCATGTCCTGCTGGCTGAGACCCTGTGCTGTGGTGCTCATGACGCCATTGCCCTTCTTCATCCCTGCTCCCTGTTGCCGCCTGTCTGTGTGTCCCCATGCCTGTGGACTTCAGGGAGACTGTGCCTGCCTGATGGCCAGTTGCAGGGAGGGGAGTCTTTACCCCTGTGATATCACAGGGGCATGGTACCTGCTGGCATCATCTTGTAGGGTGCCCTGGTGTTCTAGACCCCATGCTGAGGTTGTAGACTGTCAGTAGCCTGGCATCTCCATTCCTCTGCTTTTTTGTTTTTCTTTTTTCTTTAAAAACCGCCTTAACTTCCATGGTAACTTCCTGTAGCTCAGGCGGCTAAGGCGCCAGCCATATACACCAGAGCTGGCAGGTTGGAATCTGGCCTGGGCCTGCCCAACAACCAAAAAATAGCTGGGCATTGTGGCGGGCACCTGTAGTCCCAGCTACTCAGGAGGCTGAGGCAAGAGAATCGCTTGAGCCCAGGAGTTGGAGGTGGCTGTGAGCTGTGATATCACAGCCCTACACAGGGCGATAGCTTAAGGTTCTGTCTCAAAGCAAATAAACAAATAAACAAAAAACATCTTAACTTCCCATGTCTTTCGATCCTTGCTCCAACAGTTTCCCTTTCCTTCTCTTATATTCTCCTCCCTACTGGCTCCTTTTCTTCAGTCTATAAATGTGCCGCCATTCCCTCTAACCCAAAAGTCCCTTTCCTCTCTCCCCTGGAGCCTCCAGTCTCTCCTCTCCTGATGGTGCCTTCCAGACTTCTCCCTTCAGGCCACTTATGCTCATACCATTTGCTTTTCAGCCTAATAACAGTAAGCATCGCCCTCGGCAGCTCTCCTGTAGCTACCAGATTTGCCAGAACTCAATAGGTGTCTGTCTGGCATCCAGACAGTTTACTCCCTGGAGCAAATTAAAATCTCCAGCCAGAACTTACCTGGGACAGTTCTCCTCCTCCGCTCCTCTGTGTCCATGCCTTGCCTGTAATGGGCCTCCCTCCTGGCGTGCCCACTCTCTGCCACTGAGCTTGTCACAGTGTTCCTCTTTCTCCATGATACTATCACTGAGCACCCAGAGTTTGCTGATTAACTCCTAAAGCATCTCCGGCAGTCCATGTTTCTATCGTCCCTTTGACACTCGTGATCTTCCTTATTCTGTTACAGATATTTTGTGTCCATGCCCTCTCTTCCCAATTAGGTTGTTTGCTGCTTAAGAGTAGGCACTGTGTCTCATGCCCCGGGCTCTCCTTCAGGCCCAGTACATTGTAGTTTTAATAGTTCAAGAACAGTCGATCAGTCTCCAGTGGGGCAGAACTGGTAAGATCCCACTGGAAGCTTCATCCGAGTGTGGATCATGACCAGGTTTAATTTGCTGCTTCTGCTTCTCCGCTCTGCTGGAACTGACCTGACTCTCCTTTGAAAACCTTTCCTGAGCCAAAATAGGAATTCTTCTTTCTGGAAAATATATCTCCATAAAGTGCGTCCCTTGAAGTCCCCCACACAAAATTAACTCTTTCATAGTAAATGAATCTAGACTTTAACACACTCTTAAACCTCACTCAGAAACAAGAGCTGTGAGCCGTTCTTAGACTTGAGCGGGCCGTTCCTGCTTAAAACACACTTCAGGTAAGAGGTAAAGGCACCTCACTCCTTTCCTAGAATTCTCTTCTAGAAGAGTTTTAAAACTGACTTCATTTTCCTCTGAATGAATTTGCCCCATGGCTCCTCACTGGTTATCTATTAGAGGTGTTGCTTGTGCAACATTTTCAGGAAATAGGCAGGTAAAGGTGACTGCAGTCACGAGCATTCAGTAAATTCTTACAAGTTAAGCAGTGCGTATATTTGTTACTCACAGATACCCAGAAATCCAACTCCACTAAAAGAAGTAATCAGCCTGGTTGGGTCATTCTAGAATGATCTGGCCACGGCAGCTTAGGATTCCCTGCCAGAGAAGTATCTTGGCAGGAACTTGTCTTGTTTTGTTTTCATTCACTGCACATCCTCTCTCCCCCAGCCGCTCAGGGTAACTTGGTGACGTTGCACTGTCCTAAGCTCAGATCCCCTGGCTACCCCATTACTGAGTGTCTGTCTAGATTGGGATATTTATTGTAATGCGTTCATCTTCAAAAATTCTACTGTTTGTTTTATAAAAAAGATTTTCTTTTTAATGAAACTCAAAGAGAAAGAGGGCTTTCACAGTTTATTATTATTGCAATCACTTCTGTTATGAGGACAAGATTTTTTGAATTTAACGGTTCATCTCATTGGCCAAAGTGGCACTTGGAGGCTTCCTTGAAGCAGATTCTGGTGTCTGGTGAGCAAGCCAGCACCTGGGTGTCTCTGGCTGTTGTACAGGCACTAGACTGCTGCTGCCCACTGACGCAGAAGTATATTTGGTCACCGTTGGCAGAATATATGGATTTATGGATGCAAATAAAAAAGCGTGCCCGTGGTTGGACTCCCATATACTCAGATGTCCCAGGAAGGGAAAGCTGCCTGCGTGTGAAGCTGTATGATCAAAAGTCTGTGCACCATTTTCTGAGCTACCATTTTGCTCCTTAGCCACTGTGTGACTTTTTTGCCTTTGTTCTTGGAAGTAAAGGGATTTCCTCTCATCTCATTTCAGGTTCTTTCGAATAAGGTATTTCCTCCTTGTGTTCTAATTAAAACTTACATCCAAAGGCGTGCTCTACCCTCTCAGGGTTACACATGGTCAGAAGAAAGTTGAAAGAATTCAGCCATCAGCTTCAATTTTGGTGAACTAATTTCTATTCAAAGTGCCTGAAGACCATTAGCTAGTAATCTCAGCCCAAAGCAGCTGCATTTTTGCTACAAAAAGCAAAACCTCAGCATTTATTGGCTCCCCTCTGGTCCCTTCCATAGCCTGAATTCTACCATCTGAAGAGAGTGGGCCTAAAATAGCCCTAGTGCATTGCCTGCTGCTGGGGGTAGCCTGGTTATTGGTCAAATATTTACTTTCTGCTCAATTCATTGAAATAGTTTTTCTAGGTGCAGTTACTATCAATTTCAGTGAAATACTGTTTATTAAACTGTCAATAAAATATAACAGCATTTCTGCGGTTCTAAAATTAGGTATCTCTTCCTAAGTATGCGTAGTATTACTTTCCTTTTTAACAACAGATTTTCTCTAATTTCATTTTGTTTGTTTTTCTTTCTTGCCTTTTAGTCTTTAAAGAAGCTCAACCATGCCAACGTAGTCAAATTAAAAGAAGTTATCAGGGAAAATGATCATCTATATTTTATCTTCGAGTACATGAAGGAAAATCTTTACCAGCTCATTAAAGAAAGGTACAGTTTGGTTATCACACAACCTTAGAAATCAATATTGCAAAGTGGATATGTTTTCTTTTCTGCTTTTGTTTATTGCAATCTCCTGATTCTTCCTGCACCATTTAACATTCCTGCTGCTGGGCTTTAATGTGGAAAGCTGTGGGTTAGTAGTGAGGGGCCCCACCCGCATTCCTACTCTGGAGGTTCTGTGATAGCTCAGGGAAGCTATGCTCAGTGCAGCTGTTTTTATGTTTTAAAGGGTTATTCATCCAAGGAAGCTCAAGGATTTAACAGACGTTGCAGTTTTTCATTCCCACGAGGACATATAAGCAGAACACCTACAAGTCAGAGGTGTATACAGCTTCATTTATTTTGAGACCTCCGTTGAAAAGTTCTAGGTTAATTTCAATTCCTCTCTCGCTATAGCACTCAGGTTATTTGCATACTAGGATTAGGAGACTAATAGGAAACTTACCCACTATGGTAATTTTGGACTTTAAAAGTGAACAAACTACCTACACCTTCTCGGGCACATTTTCTTGGTGGCAAAATGAGCACCATTCACAACATCCCTCTGAGTGATTTGTGCAAACAAGGCTCATCTGTATTGTCTGTCAGTAACAGGAGTGTCACCGTGTGGTTTGTCCAGCCAGGGGGAAGATGTTAGCTATTGCATCACATAAAGCCTTCGTCTGGGAGGCCTCAAATTTTCCTCACTAAGATTTGTAGAAGTTTTAGTTTATATCATATAGAGAGTAGATTTTTATATACTACATTGGAGGAAATTGTTTTTTGTCTGCTATAAAATGTTTAATCTTTTCTTCTTCATAATGTAACTGAATATATTTGATGTTTTTAAGATAGCTCCCTTTTATGGAAAAATGATTATTTTTCTTTGGTATTTATTATCAAAATATGTAGCCAAACATTAGCATATGAATTAATGTTTTTATAATTTCTTACTGTATAACTGCATGTCCAAAAGAACATGAAAACATGGGATTCATTTTCATATACAAACAAACTTTGTTTTCTTCTGCTCCTTACAGAAATAAGTTGTTTCCTGAGTCTGCTATAAGGAATATCATGTATCAGATATTACAAGGACTTGCATTTATCCACAAGCATGGTAGGTGATCGAAGTATTGTGCTTTTTTTTTGCTTTTTTTTTTTTGAGACAGAGTCTCACTCTGTTGCCCTGGGTAGAGTGCTGTGGTGTCACAACTCACAACAACCCCAAATTCCTGGATTCAAGCTATCCTCCTGCCTCACCTTCCTGAGCAGCTGGGACTACAGGTGCCTGCCACAACACCTGGCCAGTTTTTCTATTTTTAGTAGAGATGGGGTCTCTCTCTTGCTCAGGCTGATCTTGAACCTGTGAACACAGGCTGTCCACCTGCGTTGGCCTCCCACAGTTCTATGATTTCTGGCATGTGCTACTACACCTGGTCAGAAGTTTTGTGCTTTTTTTTTTTTTTTGCAGTTTTTGGCCAGAGCTGGGTTTGAACCCGCCACCTCCAGCATAGGGAGCCGGCGCCCTACTCCTTTGAGCCACAGGCACCTCACAGTATCGTGCTTTTTAATGACAGTGAAATGTTGTCATTCACTAGAAGATGTAGGAAGCAATAATATCTTTTATAACTGACTCCCAGAAAAGGTTGAGAGTTGAGAGGCTGATGGCTGCATTTTGGAATATGTTATCTTTTGTAACTTGATTTCTGAATTTCCTCATTATTTATCATGTCTGTGTGGTTTTATTCTATAGGCTTTAACATTAAGCTTGTTAGTTATAGAATAAGCTTTATAGTTACAGTTAATCCCTACTTTTAACTGATAGATGAATGAGAAAGCTAAGATTAGAATTCTGAGAAGTTTTGTGTATTGTTTGACCCACTAACTATATACTGCTTCACTGTGGCTTCTCATTTTTCTAATATATTAATATTTCAATTTGTTTTTTAAAAGTTTAAAAGTGTTCTAACAAGAATTATGCCACACGGGAAAATAGAATAAAAATTAGAAAACTTTAAAAAAGAGGCAAAAGCAAAATAGGGTGATATAGCCAGCAGAATGCAAGCCAGCAAGTTTTTTTCACGTGGTTTGCATGTTTTATTACATACATAATTCTTTTCTTTTTTCTTTCTTTGCATAAATTCAGTCACGTTTACAAGTATGCCCCACCCAGATAATGTGAACCATACCCATTAGGTATGAATTTACTTCCCCCCTCCCATGTTGAGTTTCATTGAGATTTACTTCTAAATATGCACTTAAGGCTCGGCGTCTATACCTCAAGCAGCTAAGGTGCCGGCCACATACACCAGAACTGGCGGGTTCGAATCCAGCCCGGGCCTGCCAAACAGCAATAACAACTACAACCAAAAAATGTCTGGGCAGTGTGGCCCATCTCCATTCCTGTATGTTTCACTTAGAAAAGTGGTCTCCAGTTTCATCTAGGGTGTCACAAAAGATACTAGTTTGCCGTCCCAGCTACTTGGGAGGATGAGTCAAGAGAATCGCTTAAGCCCAGGAGTTGGAGGTTGCTGTCAGCTGTGATGCCACAGCATTTCACCCAGAGCGACAGCTTGAGGCTCTGTCTCAAAAAAAAAAAAAATAATAATAATAATAAATGTGCACTTAAGTGTTGATCAATTAGTTCTAACCTGCTGTTGAGTACATGTGTTTGTTTCTCCATTCCTATAATGTTTCACTTAGAAAAATGGTCTCCAGTTTCATCCAGGTTGTCACAAAAGATACCGTTTTTCTTCATGACGGAGTACTACTCCGTGGCATGCATACACTACATTTTATTTTTCATTCGTGTATTGGTGGACCTCGTCTTTGTGGTTATGAATTGTGCTGCTATAAACATCTGAGTGCAGGTATCCTTTTTACAAATAAGCTTTCTTCCTTTGGGTGTGTCCCTAGCCATGGGATTGCTGGATCAAATGGTAGGTCTAATTTAAGTTCTCTGAGGTATCTCCGTACAGTTTTCCATAGTCCCACCAACAGTGTGTAAGTCTTTCTTTCTCTCCACATCCATGCCATCATCTGTTGTTTGGGGACTTTTTAATATAAGCCATTCTGATTGCAGTTAGGTGATAATCTCATTGTAGTTTTGATTTATATTTCTAATGATTAGAGACACTGAGCATTTTTTCATGAGTTTGTTGGTCATTAGTATATTTTCATTTGAAAAGTTTCTGGTTTTGCCCACTTTTTAATGACTTTCGTTGTTTCTTGCTGATTTGCTTGAGTTCTTTGTAGATTCTGGTTATCAATCCTTTATCAGAGGTATTGCCTGTGAATATTTTCTTCCATTCTGTGGGTTGTTTATTTGTTCTTTTGATTGTGTCCTTGGCTGTACAGAAGCTTTTTAATTTGATCAGGTCCTGTTTATTTTTGTTGTTACTGTGATTGCTTTTGGAATTGTCTTCATGAATTTTTTACCTAGCTCAATATATATAAGAATTTTTCCTACATTTTCTTTTAGAATTTTTCTTTATTTTATTTTATTTTATTTTAGAGGCAGAGTCTCACTTTGTTGCCCTTGGCAGAGTGCCATGGTGTCCCAGCTCACAGCAACCTCCAGCTCTTGGCCTTAAGCAATTCTCTTGCCTCAGCCTCCTGAGAAGCTGGGACTATAGGCGCCCGCCGCCATAACACCTGGCTATTTTTTTGTTGCAGTTTGTTCAGGGCCGGGTTCAAACTCACCACCCTCGGTATATAGGGCCAGCACCCTACTCACTGAGCCACAGGCACAGGCCTTCTTTTAGGATTTTTATGGTTTTCTGCCTTACACTCAAGTCTTTTGCCCATCGTGAGTTAATTTTTCTGAGTAGAGAGAGGTGCGGATCCTGTTTCAGTCTTTTACATGTGGTTATCCAGTTTTTTCAGCACCATTTATTGAACAGGGATTCTTTACCCAGTGTATGTTTTTATCTGTTTTGTCAAAATCAGATGAGAATTAAATTTTTTTTCAGTAGAAGAAGCAGACTACAGATTTCATTCTGAGCTTGTCAAATCACACAAAATGGAAAACATGAGCAATTACAACATACAAGGTTTCCGTAAGGTAAAAACAGACCAGTTGCCCAAGAATAAGCAGAACTATTCTCTTACCAAGATCAGAGAAAAGGTTTTCTCATAGACCCTTTAGAGGAGACAGTATGTAACATGATTTCACTGAAAACACAATGACAGTTTACGCAGAGCAATATTATGTCATATCCCTCAATGGAGGCCAATTATATCACCTAATCAAAGAAAACAGTTTACTGGGGCCCAATATGATTAGCTCTGTGGATGGTCTGGTTAGTCCAGGGAGAGATTAGAGTATGTAGGGGTATGATGGCTGCATACCATTCAGAAAGTCGTCCATCACTATTATTCTTTTTAGCCAACCTTTTGAAAGGTATCGGTGAGTTAAAGGTTATATTCTGTAGTCACTGTGTGGAGGTTTGTTGGTCTTGGTTACTAACTGGGCATAGACCCAGCTGGGTTCAATGGATGCTTTCTTGTGAGCTCAGAGCCACCAGACCAATGTATGCATGGATAAAGTCAGAAGTCCCCTCAGGAGGTTATTTTGAGGTTATACATTTATATAAATATATATATTTTGAGGTTATTCTAGTATACAGGCCACTGAGCAAAGTGGCTGATTTTGCATGGGCAGAAATCCATTCACTCTCAGTCTAAGGATTTTGTTGCCATTGTAAATATTGCACCAACAAATGAGTCTTACTACTCACAAGGAGACTGGGTTGATGCTCTTTGATAGTACAGTCAGTTGTTGGCAGTGACCAGAAAAGAGCCCTTGCTGCAGAAGATGGCATGGTACATCTGGGATCATTACCAGCCTGTTCTAAGTAGCCCCTCACAGTTAGAAACTAAATGAAACACAAACATAAGCTAACCATGCAGAGCCTTGTCAGCCTTAAGTGAGTAATAAGCAAGTAATTTGCAAGGCTGAGTCAAATTGTGAGACATTCTAATAAAATGTTTTTAGTACAAGTTATCTCTGACTCCACTGACATTTGTCGAACTGGCATGTAGACTGTTACTCGTGAGAATTAACAGGGGATAGCGTGAATTTGCAAAATATTCAAAACTACTAGGATGTTTTAGGGACAAATGGGAGAAAGGTCTGCTTACTAAATTAAGAGCTCAAGAAAAAGAAATAATGAGAAGTTAAAGGGATTCTCAGAAGAGTTAGGTCAACCAGCAGGCTTTTAGACAGAGATAGTGTCTCAGTTATGCAGGTTATTTGCTAAGGAAACCGAGCGGTAGGCCTAAAAGAAATATTCTTTGGCTTCCTCTTCTTTCTGTTTTTGTTGCTTTTCATGAGACTCAGATATTTGTTGCCAGGAAGAAATTGTAGCCTTTTATCCAGGTCTCTGCCTAATTACATATGTGTGCACGTGTATATATACACATATATACCCCCAGCTTGTGCACACATCTACACATACACATAACACATGCATTTATACTTACAGGTGCACTCATCCCACATCTGCACACACACTGGCAAATGCCCAGGCTGATAATTTCGCATCCATACACTACTGTGTCAAGACAGCCCTTTAGAACTCTGGGTGGTCAATTTCCTTCACATGCCTTGTACACGCCTTGTGTAGGGAAATAGTGCAAGGAAAGTTTTGGTTTATAAAAACGGTCATATTTCTGTTTTTATAACCCCAGTCCCATTCCCATTACCAGAGATTCATTCTGAGCAGGTAAGTGCCCAGTTCTAGTTTGAGCTTAGTAACCGCTTATCTCTTACTTTATTTCCTTGCCAGTTTCTCAGGTAGAAATAATAGATGGCATCTGTTTCTTTCATAAAGAAAACAGTTGAGCTAGGCACTTCAGCTCACACCTGTAATCCCAGCAACTGGAGGCTGAGGCAGGAGGATCGCTTGAGGCCAGGAGTTTGAGGCTGTAGTGAGCTATGATCGCTCCACTCTACTTCAGTCTGAGTAACAGAGTGAGGCTCTGAACCTCCATTTTTTCTTTACTTTTTAGAGACAGAGAGGTTTAAAAACCTGCCAGTGGTCTCACTGAAATGGAGTGGTAGAGTGGAGATTAGTTCTAATGGTCTGTACCCATTTGCCTTGCTTTACTAGAAAATAATAATAGTTGTAAGTGTGATGAGTGCTAATTTTACAGATCCTATCCCATTTTCATTGGTAAATGATTTTTAGAAACTTTTTTTATGGTTTTTGTATAGCATTGACTTTGGTTAAGTACACATGTACTTCCATACTATTTCCTTACTCTAGCAATGGAAAAAACGATTTGTGAGTTTAAAGTTCCTCCCCAGTAGCTTGTGCTCAGTGTCAGAAGGTGCATTCTGCCCCAGGGGAGCGGATTCCTTTGAGAGGGGAGAACAGCGCCGCAGGCTGCAGGTAGTTGCTATGGCCATCCTTCAAGTCACTGAGTGCTTTCCTCCCACCGGGAATGAAAATATGGCTCTCCGTGGTGCCGACTGAGCAATGCCAAAGCATATGTACTTTGCAAGAATTAAATAATTAATGCAAATGGCCCATTTCATCTTTGACCTTTCCTTACAAATATCTAGGTCACACTTATACATGCACATAACAGAAATGCATTAGGTGGCTTGAAGGACGTTTTGTTCCAAGTAGTTCCGTGCTTCTGTGTTTCACCACTGTCTAACTGCATGGCCTTGAGGCAGTCCTTTTCTTTTTATATTGCTGTCCTTGTAACCTTCTTGATAAAAATATTGTAAGTTTAAATTTAGTCAGAGCTATGAAATTACAATTTTCACAGCAGGAAGGTGAGCTACATAAATTCCTAGTGTTTAAATACTCACTGTGTGTTCATATCAGATTCATCAGTAACAGAATGTAGTGAAGGTTAGAAAGCTTTCTTTATGGATTGATGCGTTCCTTGCCCAAGGGTTATTAATAAAAAAAAGCACAGAAATTTTCTGCCAGGATGAAAGAGAAAATCCCTCTGTTATTTAACTGGCATGAGGTACGCTGAAATTAAATTGATGGTCTGTTCCTATTTTCTGGAAGGCAGTTTTGAACAGGAAGTTTCTGATCACAATAAATAGCTCTTTGTTATTACATGATCTCTGAATGATCCAGTTATAAGGGTTTCCATTGTGAATCAGAAGCCCAGAGGAAGATGTGGGCTCATTGTTCTAGGTCAGTTGCACACATCAGCAGAACACTTACCCAGGTAGGAGTTGGATCAGAGTTTTAGTGCCATCTGCTCAGGGGTGGGGGACATAACTGGTTTAATTTTTGTTAATTCTTTTTTTTTTTTTTTTTTTTTTTTTTGAGACAGAGCCTCAAGCTGTCACCCTGGGTAGAGTGCTCTGGCATCACAGCTCACAGCAACCTCCAACTCCTGGGCTCAAGCGAGTCTCCTGCCTCTGCCTCCCAAGTAGCTGGGATTACAGGTGCCTGCCATAACACCTGGCTATTTTTTGGTTGCAGCCATCATTGTTGTTTGGCGGGCCCAGGCTGGATTTGAACCCACCAGCGCAGGTGTATGTAGCTGATGCCTTAGCCAACAGGCGCTGAACCATGAGTCTTAATTCTTATCAGTAAAAAATTGAGCTACATCTGCCTGCCTACTTTAACAGGTTGCTGGGAGAGTAAAATGAGAGAATAGCAGTAATAATGGCTTTAGAAATGGCCAGGCATGGTGGCTCACTCCTGTAATCCTAGCACTCTGGAAAGCCAAGGCAAGTGGATTATTTGAGCTCAGGAGTTCAAGACCAGCCTGAGCAAGAGTGAGACCCCTGTCTCTAAAATAGCCTAGCATTGTGTTGGGCAGCTGTAGTGCCAGCTACTTGGGAGGCTGAGGCAAGAGGATTGCTTGAGCCCAAGAGTTTTGATATTACTGGAAGCTGTGATGCCATAGCACTGTACCAAGAGTGACAGTGTAAGACTCTGTCTCAAAAAAAATAAATTAAAAAAAAATGAAAGCTTTACAAATATAACAGTAATCCTGTAATATAAAATAACCCAATGATGGAGATGCTGTTACTTGCCCCATGACACAGATGAGGAAACTGAAGCACAGAAAGGTTAAGTGACTTTCCAGCCAGTAAATAACAGAATTGGGATTTGAAATCAATCAACCTGGCTGGTCTGCACACTTGATCACTGTGCTCCCTGGCCTCTCATAAATAGTGATGTTTTGTTGAAATTAAGATGAAAAGTAGCCATACACGATATAAGGGTCTTACATTTTTAATTACCAAGGAATAGAACTCACGGGTATATAGCTAGTACTATATTATTCAGTAATTAAGAAATCTGTTACAAAGGCTTCCACTGAAGCCTTTATACTGAAGACAGTATAACAGCTGTAGCTTATGTCAAGGGACAGATAGCATGTCCTTTGGTCATTTTAAGAGTCTACAATTAATTTTTGTTTTCCTCACCATTTTCTCTATGATTTTTTTGAGCCTGGAGTATGGTCTATAGAAAGGGAAGTTACTTCAAAGCATTCTCGGGACATCGGCATCTTCATTCTCTTTTTCAGTGGTGTGCCTGCTCTCTACGAAAGTGAGATTAAAGAAGAGTCAGCCGTGGGGGTGAGGATGAAGCTTGGCTGATGGGAGGGGTGACTGGTTCACAGAGGCATGACCAGGGTGGAAGCACAGTCCAAGGACCAGAGCACAAGGACAGTGCTTGGATTGAGTACGAGTTGAGGTGTTGGAATGATCTGAGGTGTTGGGATGATCTGAACTGGGAGACAAGTCGAGGTTGTAGGGATAGGTGGTGTAGATGGTGGCAGAGGGTGCTATGGTGGGGATGAGGCTTGAGGACAGGTGACTCAGTGTGGAAGTAACTATTACCCCAACTAAAGGGGAAGTCTATGAGGAGAAACAGCATTAATATGGACTTGACAGGACCAAAACCGCAAATCAAGGCTTGGTTCTGTAGATTGAGAGGGAAGGATAGCGTCGGACACTGTAACAACTGTGACACATTTCTTGGAGGGATTGGGAATAATTTATCTACCACCACCACCACCCCCACTTCCTGCTTGCTACCATGACTCAGTTTTCCCATCTGTTCAGTAAGAAAACAATGCCTGTCATTTCTTTTTCACTGAAGCGCCCTTAATACTCTGAGTTTTGGGGAAGACAAACTGAACTTCATCTCACAGTTCACGTACCTTCCATGTGACCCTGGTCACATGAATCCAGGGTCACAAGAATCATCCTGTGAGTGACAAAAAGTCACTCTCTAATCACTATGTTTGTGTCTTTACACGTTCTTAAGCCAGTTCAAAGATGGGAGCACATGTTGAGGCCTTCTGGGAGGTAGAGGCTGCCCTGAAGAACAGAAGGTCCCGACACAATGACTCAGTTATCCTAAGTCTTAGAACAGATGTTGTCCACGACGGTGGGGCATGGATAATCTTTACGTAATAAGCTGCTCAAATCTGTCCATATCAAAAATTCTTTTTTCTTTCATTTTAAAGGCTATTCTTGACTAGTATTTATTTGCTTTTTAAAATTTTTTTGAGTTGACTTTTTTCAAGTTTGATTCTCATTATAATTTTGGTTCAATTTATTCTTAACTTTACTAGAATATTTCAAGGAATTGGTATGAGGAAGGTCATTAGGTATATATCAGTAAAATGGCAGGATAAAGAATGAAGCAATAGAATATATAGTTCATATTAAATATGAAAACACATGTATATACGTGCTATAAAAGTGGCAGATTTGCTGTGCCTGTGTCTGGTTTAACCCTTTGATCTCTCTGCTTTGGGTTATGGAAAATAGAAGCAGCCCTGAGGTGGGAAGGAAGTACTTCCTCCTCTCACCTGTGACCTTCTTGAATATATCTGATCACTTCTGTACCTTCTTCCCCTTCTGTGTGCACTGGGTTCTAGGCTCTGTAATTATATTCACTTTGTCCATCTATACCAGCCATTTACCCTGCAGATTCATCATTATTCCATAATACTATACAGATGGAGCTTGACCCCATACTAAGTCCTTTGTCCTCAGAGTGGGGAGCAGAGAGGAATGTCTTTTCATTAAAACATTGTTACTTTCCGGCTCGGTGCCTGTAGCTCAACAGCTGGGGTGCCAGCCACATACACCAGGGCTGGTGGGTTTGAACCCAGTCTGGGCCTGCCAAACGACAACGACAACTCTAACAAAAAAAATAGCCGGGCATTGTGGCAGGCACCTGTACTCCTAGCTACTTGGGATGTTGAGGCGAGAGAATCGCTAAGCCCAAGAGTGAGCTGTGACGCTGTGGCACTCTACTGAGGGTGACAAAGTGAGACTCTATCTCAAAAAAAAAGAAGTTACTTTCCATGATACGTGGCATTTAGTGCATTTTCACATATAACCACATCACAGGCATCCTCCCCTTCTATAACAGACAATCTTTGGTAAATAACCCTAGAGTTCTTACCTTTGTTTATTCCTCCTACCAAAACATATTCTCCCTGGTGGAATTCCTCCCTTCATTCATTCACTGTACAACGTATCTCCTGCTATGATGAGGACAGCCAGCTCTGAGACCTTGTTGTCCCCCATATTTCTTCAGGGTCATTTTTCTCTCTCACTTCTCAGTTGCTATGTCATGGGATTTCCTCCCTCCCACTCTCCCCTCAGCTCTGGTCTGCTCACTGTTGAACCTGCTTCACTTTGCTCAGGTACATTTGTCACCATTAAGCTTCATGTTCCCTACAAACCTATGCAAGTCTTTTGTCCAGTCAACAAGAATGTATTATGAAACCACCGTGCTCCTGCCACTGTTCATGGCTCCACCCTTAAAGTGTTCGCTTCTAATTAGTGAAAAATGGTAACATATCTGAAAACAGGAAAGCTCTACTGGAATTCGGAGTGGAGGGAGGGCCTGTTATGTTCATGAGGGCAAGAACCACGCTCATTTGGGTTGCTTTTGAAGCCACAAAACCTAACCTATTGCCTGGCAAGGAGTGGACCCTCAGTAAATATTTGTTGGTAGCATGAATGAATGAATGAATGAATGAAAGCTGGCACATTAGGATGGCTTCATGGAGGATGAGAAACTCAAAACAGGTCTTAAAGGATGGTAAATGTAGGGGTTAATGTAGACAAAAGGGAGCAATGGAACATTACCAGTGGGAAAAATGCAGTCGTGCATTGCTTAATGATAGGGTCATGTTCTGAGAAATGCATCGTGAGTTGATTTTGTTGTGGGAACGTTAGAGAGTGTACTAGGTAGTGCAGCCTGCTACATACCTGGGGTTTAGGGTATAGCCATTGCTCCTAGACTACACATCCATACAGCATGTTCCTGTCCTGAATACTGTAGGCAGTTGTAACAATGCATAGTATTTGTATATCTAAACATAGAAAAGTTTCAGTAAAAATAAGGTATAAGAGATCAAAAAAATGTTACACCTGTTTGTCTGTTTAGGGCACTTACCACTGAGAGTCAGTGGGTGAGTGATAAGGGAGTGTGAGGGCCTAGGAAGTCACACTCCTGTAAATTTTGTTAACACTGTACACCGAGGCTATGCTAATAAAAAATTTTCTCTCTTGTTGGCTCTGCACCCGTAGCATAGTGGTTACAGTGCCAGCCATATACATCGAGGGTGGCGTGTTCGAACCCCCAGCCCAGGTCTGCTAAACAACAGCTAAACAACTGCCACAAAAAAATAGCTGGACATCGTGTCAGGCGCCTATAGTCCCAGCTACTTGGGACTCATTCCCTTGAGTGGCAGTTTCTTTTTTTTTTTTTTTTTTTACAGTTTATGGCCGAGGCTGGGTTTGAACCCGCCACCTCTGGCATATGGGGCCGGTGCTCTACTCCTTTGAGCGACAGGCGCCGCCCCAACGGTTTCTTTTTGTAAGTAATCTCAGCCCATAACCAAAATTTGGTACTTTAAAAGAAGTTTTGTCTCGCTTCTTTTTTTTTAGGCAGAGTCTCAGTCTGTCACCCTGGGAAGAGTGCCAGGGCATCATCATAGCTCGCAGCAACCTCAGTCTCTTGGGCTCAAGAGATCTTCCTGCCTCAGCTTTCCAAGTAGCTGGAACTACAGGCCCCCACCATGATGCCCAGCTAGTTTTTTCCATTTTTGGTAGAAACAGGGTTTTGCTCTTGCTCAGGCTGGTCTCAAACTCCTGAGCTCAAGCAATACACCCACCTCAACCTCCCAGAGTGCTGGTATCATAGGCAAGAGCCACTGCACCTGGCCAAGTTTTTCTTTAGAACAAATTGTAAAGATGAACTTTTGAGTGATTTTGCTAAGGGAAATGAATGAAATCTTTTGAGAAGTTCAAAAGACTCTACATTGTCCATGGGATGAACATGTAAAGTCTTTGGTGCCATCCAGGCCAGAATGCTTTTTAAGTTACAGCTGTAATGAAAAGAGCAGTACAGCTATAAAGAGTGACGCAGAAGCAAACTTGCATTCGGGTTCCTTCCTCTCTACTGTTTCTACAGGCTTCTTCCATCGGGACTTAAAGCCTGAGAACCTCCTCTGCATGGGACCAGACCTTGTGAAAATTGCAGACTTTGGATTGGCCCGAGAAATCCGATCAAGACCGCCATACACAGACTATGTATCT
Source organism: Loris lydekkerianus (assembly GCA_963574355.1). Taxonomy (NCBI): domain Eukaryota; kingdom Metazoa; phylum Chordata; class Mammalia; order Primates; family Lorisidae; genus Loris; species Loris lydekkerianus. The sequence continues at coordinate 7,348 of CAUYPK010005843.1, read as the reverse complement.
ACCAGGTGGTGAGTACTGTTTTTTTCCAAAATGACTTAATTGCACTTCCTTAGAAGGATACCATTAGACTAAGGATAATATTAAAGTCACAAACATTTACTTTTCACTAAGAGAATCAGTGCGAACTGTGGCACGCATTTGTATGTTGGCACTGTATGAGGTTAAATGCTTGTGTTGTAAACAGTGTTGAAAGGAACCCCCTTATGCTTTTCCATAATATAGGTAAGATTTTGTGTGTAGGCCTTCCTGAGGACAGTTTCCCAAAAGAGTTATGTAAAAGATTCTCCAAAAAGAACTGTCTGAAAATCACCTAATTGCTATTGTTAGAACTTCCAGACCCTAGGAATTGGATTTAAGGAGTTTGCCATGACCAAGAAGTGGATTGCACACAAGTTTGTCTCTCTCTTTCTATTTCTCTTCCTCTCTCTCCCCTACCCCTCCCTCTCTCTAATTCTCACTCTCTTTGTGATTCTCTAAGATACTGTAGAGAAGACTCCTGTAGAGAAATATGCAATAGCAAATTCTGTGAATAGAGCAGCACTACTTTTTGACAGCAGTAATGGTGGTTGCCAAGTCCTTACAAGCCCATGTACCGTAGTAAACTAGAAGGAGAAAATAGAAATAGTCAACTTTCTTACCGAGAATTATTCTTTAACTTGATTTCTGACCAGTGGCATCAACAGCTAGTGGCTAACCTTTGTCCTCCCAGGTACAGGGCTCCAGAAGTACTCCTGAGGTCTACCAACTACAGCTCCCCCATTGACGTCTGGGCCGTGGGCTGCATCATGGCAGAAGTTTATACCCTCAGGCCGCTCTTCCCTGGGGCCAGTGAGATTGACACGATATTCAAAATTTGCCAAGTGTTGGGGACACCAAAAAAGGTAATGATAGGCAACAAAGGTCTGTGGGCCAAAGCCAGCAGCTTCCCACGTCTCTTCCCCTCCAGCTGTTTGCCCTGCCCGTTCTAGGACTTTTGAACTGGGTCATTCTCCAGTGCCCACGTCCACAGGCGTGGCCAGCTTCTCTTCCTCCTTCCACTCTTTCAGTATGAAGTGTGTCGCAGCCCTCTGCTTTTCTGTCTGCGTCATCTCACCCCCCTGGGAGAGCTTCCCTGTTTTCCTGGCTACCACCCTTCTATCTGTTCAGAAGTCTCCTCGACGTAATTTGTAGCCTTTGCATCCCTCCTTTGTAACTCCATTCACATATTTGCTCCATCACCACGAGCTCAACATGTCTGAAACAGATGGAGCTTTGTTTGCCGCCCACTAGCTCTTCTCTCCTTTCCGTTGCTGTGTGCGGTCCTGTCATTGTCCATAGCCCCAGCCTGGGGCCGAGTTTCGGCTTGACCTTCTTTCCTTTTCTTGCTCCCCTTCCCTTTTATTCAGGCAGTTGGTCAGTAAATCCTGCTGAATATATCACTGCTCTTGTCATTTCAAGTTCAGTGCTGCCATCACAGACCACCATGATCGCCCTGCCTATGTCTGAGGGTGTCTTCTCCGTCTTTTTGCCTTTGAGTCTTTCCTTTCCAGCTTGTCTGTCAGTTTGTGGCCAGATTCAGCCTCCTAAAGAACAGCCCTGACACTGTCCTTCCCAGGCCCCTCGACTCCCATGGCTGTGCCCTGCTGTGTGCCCGGGAGCTTCCCTGCTTCTGCGCTCTGCACACACCCTCTGCCTGAGTGAATGTCTCTCACATGGCCAACTCCTGCTCTTCTTCCAAGGCCCTAAATTATTCCCTCCTACTGCTTCCTTAATGTCCTCTCCATGTTCAGTGTGTCCTGTATTATAAGTTAATTGTTTGTAGACCTATCAGTTTCCTGGACCATAAGCTTAGTTAGGGCAAAGATTTGTCTTATGGTTGTTTTGCCAGATTCCAACTCCATTGCTGATGCAAACTAGACCCTTAAAATTTTTAAAAAATTATTTGAATGACATTAATGCCACCTATTCAAGGTTTTTCCAGTCCCCTGCTGAAAACTCTCTCTCTGTGTATCTATATCTGTACCTCTTGTGGCCATTGTCCCTTATTGCTCTGTTTTTATGTTTTTTAATACATGCCTTCTTTCTTTCTTTCTTTTTTTTTTGGGGGGGGGGTGGGGGGAACAGAGTCTTACTTTGTTGCCCATGGTAGAGTGTGGTGGCATCATAGCTCACAGCAACCTCAAACTCCTGGGCTCAAGTGATCTTCTTGCCTCATCCTCCCAACTACAGGCACCTGCCACAATGCCCAGCTATTTTTTAGAAATGGGGTCTCACTCTTCCTCAGGCTGATCTCAAACCCTTCAGGTCAAGCAATCTGCCCATCTTGGCCTCCCAGAATGCTGGGATTATAGGCCTGAGCCACTGTGCCTGGCTTGCCTTGTTTTCTCTTTTAAGGACAATGATATGTTAGAGGGCAGGATTTACTTTGGGTTATTTTTGGATAGCCAACAACACTTAGTATATAATAGGCATTTCCGAACTAAGTGAACGAATGATACAAGCTACACACAGTACCACTTGGTTCTTTAAAAGATGAGGGAAGGCTCGGCGCCTGTGGCTCAAATGGCTAAGGCGCCAGCCACATACACCTGAGCTGGCGGGTTCGAATCCAGCCCGGGCCGCCAAACAACGATGGCTGCAACCAAAAAATAGGTGGGTGTTGTGGTGGACGCCTGTAGTCCCAGCTACTTGGGAGGCGGAGGCAGGAGAATCGCTTGAGCCCAGGAGTTGGAGGTTGCTGTGAGCTGTGATGCTATGGCACTCTACCCAGGGCGACAGCTTGAGGCTCTGTCTCAAAAAAAAAGATGAGGGGACAACAATTACATTAGGGGTGTGTCTTATAAAATAGTAGTGTCAAAAGTAAAAGGAACATTGACCATTTGCTCAAGAATTTTCATCACTTTCAACATTCAATGTCCAGAGATAGGATGCATGAAAAAGTGCAGGGCTTGAGACTGGGTGAAGCAGCTTTCCTTACTACTGGTATTTCCTGCATGAATGCTTTGAATCATTAGGTGGGGAATATAGTAATATGCAGGTTTCCACAAATCTACGGGAACAGAAACAGGAACAAGCTGTTTGTTTTGTCTTTCCCCCCAAAATGTTTCATTAGTAGTTTTCCAAATCTCTGCCTTATGGAACACAGTTGAGGAAATTCTAATTTGGTTCGATCCTGGAATCTCAGGAGATAGACTATCTAATGTGAAGGTTATAAAACAAGTTGGGGACAAATCTCATGTCTTTTTCACTTTTTCCAGATTTCTTGGCCTTTTTTTTTTTTTTTAATTTTTTTATTTTAGAGACAGTCTCATTTTATCACCCTCAGTAGAGTGCCGTGGCAGCCTCCAACTCCTGGACTTAGGTGATTCTCTTACCTCAGCCTCCCAAGTAGCTGGGACTACAGGTGCCCACCCGCCAGAACGCTCGGCTATTTTTTTTGTTGCAGTTTGGTTGGGGCCAGGTTTGAACCTGCCACCCTCGGTATATGGGGCTGGCGCCCTACCCACTGGGCCACAGGCGCCGCCATTCCCGTCCTTTTCAGTCTCTTCATGGACACATCATGTATCTCAGTACACACAGTCCCCACAGTGAGCGTGGGTGGGGCACTTGCCATGATTGCCTTTCTGTTTTGGACAGACATGTTGAAGTACAAACTCATGTCCCAGCAGTTGGCTGAACAAGATTTTCTATCACTTCCTTCTTTCAGACTGACTGGCCTGAAGGCTATCAACTATCAAATGCTATGAACTTCCGCTGGCCCCAGTGCGTACCCAATAACTTAAAGACCTTGATTCCTAATGCCAGCAGCGAAGCAATTCAGCTCCTGAGAGACATGCTGCAGTGGGACCCCAAGAAACGACCAACAGCTAGTCAGGTTTTCTCTCATTTTCTTCTGTTTGATTCATTTCTTATGAAGTTAATATCTGACTCTGAATAATTTCTATAAATTGCATGAGAAATATTTTATTTTAGTATGGCAGGTGAGAAATATTCAATACCACTGATGGTGTACTATGTAAGGTATAAGAACTTAATATAGTTTGAAAATATTGAAGATAGTTAATTAAGGTTTAATGTAGTTGCCTTGAAAATCTGTATACAATTCTCGTGATACATCACCATATAGTATATGAAAATAAAAATGAACAGATGTATCTGTCCATCTTTGGAGGATGTTTTCAAATATATTGTTCATGAATTAAGATTATGTAGTAGGCTGTTTTTGAGCCAGGACTTTTTGCTGAAAGGTAACTTCATACCTTGTAAAGTTAAAGTTACTCTTTATCTCTGATGTAGATTGACAGATGAGATAGAGCTAGGTCATTAACTGCAATTAGCATTTTATAGTACTTTGAGGGTTGTAAATGCCTTAGTATATTTTATGTGATTTTTAACCCAGTGAAGATTCTTTGAGGTAGGCATTATTGTTTCCACTTCTGTGGGACAACTGAATCTCAGAGAGCTTAAGATATTTACCCTAGTCAATCCTCCAGTAACTAGTGATATAGTATAATCAGCTACAATTCAACCAACTGACCTGAAGTGTAAAGTGAGGTCTGCTGACTTCCCACCTGCTTTCTCCAGCCGCCCTTCCCAGGCCACATTGACTTAGAATATGAAATGCACCCAAAAGAGGTGTGGTGATGCTGTGGGCACCTACCACTGATGTGTCTTCCGCAAGCCTCCTTCTGCATTGGGTCTCTCTGGCCCCTTCTCCGCTGGTCTCATTGACAATTACATTGCTCAGAGAAGCCAATAAATGATCCATTCTAATCAGAGAAGACATTTTGGCTAAGCAAAAATGCTGGGGATACGAGTATGTGTATTATAGACTCTTATTTGACAGTGTGAATGTTACTTTCTTTGCATTATTATTATTATTATTATTGCTTAATATTTTGATGTAGCAATTGTCAGATTCCTTTTCTGAATGTATTTATGTTCGCTCGTTCTTTACGAGGTTTTTGTTTCTAGTCCTTATTTTAATCATTGTTATTGTTATTAAAATTTAAGCCTTTTTAATTTTGTGAAGGCAAAAAAATGGAAACCTAATAAACACATGTATATGTAAAAATTTAAAAAAAAATAAAAAAAAAAAAGTAAAAAGAAGAGGAGGATACTTAGGTAGCCAAAGTAACAGAGCTCTGAAATAGATAACTGTTGAGCAATACACACACACACACACACACACAAATATATATTGTAGAATAGAAATAGCCTTTAGGATTTATTGTTAGAATATCCTATTCCTAGACAAGTTTCTTGATTCTCTCAGAGCCTAGATTTTCTTTTTTCTTTCTTTTTTTTTTTTTTTTTTTGGAGACAGAGTCTCACTTTGTCACCCTCCATAGAGTGCTGTGGCATCATAGCTCGCAGTAACCTCCAACTCTTGGGCTTAAGCAATTCTCTTGCCTCAGCCTCCAGAGTAGCTGGGACTACAGGTACCTACTACAATGCCTGGCTATTTTTTGTTGCAGTTGCCACTTCTGTTTTAGCTGGCTGGGGCCAGGTTCGAACCCACCCACCCTTGGTATATGGGGCTGGTGCCCTACCCACTGAGCCACAGGCGCTGACCCCAGAGCCTAGGTTTTCTTATTTGTAAATAAAGTATGTACCTTAAGGTAGTCTAGAAAGTTAGATAAGAAAATACACTAATTAAAGAGAGCTTACAATAGTGGCAGGTATTTAATAAGTACCCAGTGAATGATGTCTATTGTTAGTGTTGTCATTATACTGGCAATGATCAAATTCCATCAAACCTTTTTCCCAAAAATTCCATGTAACATTGGTAAATCTTGGGGGGGGGGGGGGGGCGGGGGTTAGACTGTGTACGGAACAGGGAGATATTTTTCTCTGTGGGCTGTTTTTGAGCAGCAAGATCTAGCACTAATCATGTACCATTTACCAATTACAGGGGAACTTTTTAGAGTTGAAACAGAAGTGGAAGTGCACCCTTTATTCATATTTCTATTAACTATAATCGTTAAAAGAGCCCATCGATAACACTCTATACTAGCAGCTGTTGCATGCAAGATGTCCTATCCATCCAGGCATTGACTGAGAAGCAACTCTGAGTTACCCTTGGACCTGCAGGAAGGCAAAATGACAGGGTTCCTCCTTACAGGGCCATGGCAGGTAGTCCTTCTAGAAACTCACAAGAAAATTTGGTCTTTATGCTTTAGACCTAACTTTAGATTCAATCCCATTTATCATCTTATCTTGCGTGTGAATGTGAAGGAAGAAATACAACATACAAAGGGACGGTGAGAAGAGAATAAAAAACATTTATGGGTCAGGCAACGATGGAAGGAAAGCAAACAAAAAAACAAAAAATGATAGGGATACTTTGTGCCAATGGGTGGGGCCCATAGCTCAGTTGGTAGGGGGCCAGCGACATACACTGAAGCTGGCAGGTTCAAACCTGGCCTGGGCCAGCTAAAACATCAATGACAATGGCAACAAAAAAATAGCTGGGCGTTGTGGCAGTCACCTGTAGTCCCAGCTACTTGGGAGGCTGACGCAAGAGAATGACTTAAGCCCAAGAGTCTGATGTTGCTGTGAGCTGTGACATCACGGCACTCTACCCAGGACAACAGCTTAAGATGCTGTCTCAAAAAAAAAATTAAAAAAAAAGGTCCCGATGTGATTTTAGAATTTGTGATAGCTGGAGAAAAGATAGTTAAAGGAATAATTAAGAAGTTTAGAAGTTTCCCAAAGACTCAAAGAAGAAAGAACCATAAAACTCTGACTCAAGAGGTTTGGAAAGCTCTTGGAAATGCACTTCTGGTGGTGGGATTCACTGTTGGTTTCAGGACAGAAAGAAGGCATTCTGGAGAACCCAGTTTCTTAAATGATACATGCAAGAGGTGAAAAGGACAAGATTTTGTAACATGGAACCAAGAGAGGAATGTGTGCTTTTAAGAATAGTATCAGACATATGAAAAAATGCTCATCATCCTTAATCATCAGAGAAATGCAAATCAAAACTACTTCGAGATATCATCTAACTCCAAGATTGGCCCACATCACAAAATCTCAAAACTCGAGATGTAGGGTGCATGTGGAGAAAAGGGAACACTTCTACACTGTTGGTGCAAATACAAACTAATACGTTCCTTTTGGAAAGATGTTTGGAGAACACTTAGGGATCTAAAAATAGAGCTGCCATTCCATCCTACAATTCCACTACTAGGTATATATCCATAAAACCAAAAATCGCATTTTTTTATTATTATTAAATCATAGCTGTGTACATTAATGCGATCATGGGGCACCATACACTGGTTTTATAGACCGTTTGACACATTTTCATCACACTGGTTAACATAGCCTTCCTGGCATTTTCTTAGTTATTGTATTAAGACATTTA
>CAUYPK010005840.1:0-17004 GCA_963574355.1 Loris lydekkerianus | reverse complement strand
AGTTTCATAGACTGTTTGACACATTTTCATCACACTGGTTAGCATAGCCTTCCTGGCATTTTCTTAGTTATTGTGCTAAAACATTTACATTCCACATTTACTAAGTTTCACATATGCCCTTGTAAGATGCACTGCAGGTGTAATGTAAAATTTTAGATTTACAAGTTTTATTTCCCCCAAAGGGGAAAAAAGGCCTTACTGAGAGGTGCCAGTAAGGTCTCCAAAGGGCCCCCCAAAGGGGGAAAAAAAAGCACATTTTTAATAAGCATATTGGTATAAAATTTAGAATAACATCAAAATTTGCCATCGCTGCACTAAATATCAGAAAACCATGCATTGGTCTCTGTGGAGTTACTTATGTGTGAAGGTAAGAGGCAGAGATGATGAGATTTCCATCAGTTCAAAAATATACAAACCATACTCTCTTAAGAAATTAGTCAATGATGTACATTAACTCATAAATACAAGGATTTAAGAGGAATGAACTCATGGAGAGAATACATAAGGTCTTTCCTTCCTTCTATAAACCTATTCAAAGGAAATAGTCACAATGTAGACAATAATATATATGAAGATGTGTTCAGCACGGTATTATAGTCAAAAATTGAAAAAAAAATGAAAGATTCACCATTAGAAGACTGTGAGATATAATTTAGTCATTGAAATAATCAATAAAAAGATATTTAAATGATGTAGAAAAGAGCTCATTTTTCACTTTGTGTGACCTTGGTTATATGAGGACGAATCCACTGAGCAGTGGTTGGAGGGAATAGTTAATTTTAGTTATGTCTGGAGTTTAAAGTTTATGGATAATGTTTGCTTCTTTATATTGTTAAATTTTTCATAAAATTTGCAATAAATATAGGAGATCATATAAAACAATGAAAAAAAAATGAAAGAAAGGAGTAGGAATTGGTACCTTCAAAATTGGTTTGGTGCTTATTTTAGGAAACCAGACATCTATAGATTGGCCAAGGTTGACAACACATTAAAACTTTTTCAGAGAACTTGTAAAAGTTTAAGTAATATAGTTATTGTGCAGCCCACAGGACTGAGAGATCTTTGGAGCAAAGTTAGCTTTAGCTATAAAGCTTGGAAGAAAATGTTCTTCCTTTGAAATATTTGCTATTTCCCCCTCTTTATGCTTTTTAATGCTCTTAATGTTTTCTTCTTCTTCTTCTTCTAGCCGAATTGGAACTTGCACTGTAGTTTCCTTCAATCTTGCAATTTCTTCAAACCATTTGGAGATTGACATCTCAAATAACAGTGCGATTCCCAATAGTTAACTTCATAGCAACTTCCTCAAAGGCAAAATGTGCCTTTATCCCAAGTTATCAGGATGGTTCCACTTTTAGCAGAATTTTTTCCTTTCAGTAGTATTTACATAATATAAAAATTGCTGTTTTATGCAGAAATATTTTTCAAATGGACGTGTTTATAATCTTTTCCCTAAAATACTAATGTCAAAAATTTATCATTTGAACACAGCATGCCAATGTATCTGCTTTTCCCAGAAACACTACAAAGGATTTGTTGAAATGACCTTCTCTCATTCCAATCCTACTTCACATCTCAAAGTTTCATGAACTGTAATGACTGGGTGGAGGTGGGATCAGCACTGGAGGACCAGATACCCTTAGTCCTTCATGTGCAGGGCCCTGAGGACATATGTGATTAAACAGAGCATATTTTGCAACAGAAGCATAAGTGTTTTCTAAATATCTTTCAATAATTTCTTAGCTTCTATTATTTTGGAGACCTTTTTCTTTATATTTCTTTCTTCCCTAATACCATTTTGCTGTGAATAGCTTTTCCTCCTTCTTATGTGACTTAAAAGAAGTGTCTGGTTTTGTACTTCACTGGTGAATGTTAAGTTTTGCTTCTGTTATATTTCTTTTGACTTCGTATCTTCTTTCCTTTGCTGCCCAACCTAGAAATCTCACATATAAGACTCTCTCACAAGAACACTGATGTAGTGACTTCCTCTTAGTAAAGCCCAGGGTCAAACCATCCCTGCTAATTTATGGTGCCACGTAATTTGTTTATACATATGCTATGTTTAAGCAAAAAGAAAAGGAAACACTGAAGCACAGGCGAAGGCCTTTTTGAGGAGCTAGAGGCATCCATTTTTAAATACCAGGTGGAGCTAGAGGAGTAAGTGCCACAAATAATGTGCTCATAACAGCAGGCACTGTGCACCAGTCACCCGGCCAAAGGCAGCACCACACACCTGTTCAGACTCTAGACGAACCAGATGCTCTCATCAGTGGAAAGGGTCCATCTAGATGCCCAGCAGAGTTGCCTCCAATGCAGCTGGTTGGGTGTTAGTGAATTTCACACAGGTACAGTGCCCGCTTTTGTCCTGGGGTCCAAAGGCCCAAGAACTGAGGGGTATCGTGTGCAGGGCAGGGGAAGATGGACATTGTCTAATCCAGTGAGACCCAAATAGAACAGGAAGGAATGGGAAGGGCAAACTCTCTCTCTTTTTGAGCTGGAATGTTTAGCTGGGTTCCTGGGCATTGCACTGGGGATGTACAGCAGTGTCACCACCTCTCCCTTCCTCATGTGACAAATTGGGAGATTTCTTGGCCTCCACAATGCATGAGCCGGTCCCCATAAATTATAGCTATCTACCTAATCTCCCATTGTTCCTCTTTCTCTGGAGAACCTTGAATACCATCAATTTATCAAAGTAAGTTCCACTTTGATAAATACTGAATAAGTAAGCTCCACTTTGATAATCCTGAATAAGTGCCATTATTTCAGTATTATCTTCTTATAGATGGGGGAAAAACAGATGAGAGAAAAGAGAGGACCCTGGGACCAAGTATAAACTTTGGATTCAAACCTGGATTTATTTTTCCCTAAAGCCCATTCACTTCCCTCTACTCATACCAATATACTCTCCCCAGAAACAGCCTTGGAACTGTGTCTTTAAAGCACAGTAATAGCAATTAAGGAGAAGAAAGCCCAAAGCCTAAGAACCAATGAAAACATATGAAGAACTGGAAGCAACAGATAGTCTTTGAAAAGTGTCGTATTTGTTTGGATATTAGATCAGTCTTGTTCCCTTGGACTGCCAAACCAGTGACTGACACCATCTCGTGATTGATGTTTCTCAGCTGTGCCTCTGAGAAAAATAGAGGCTAGAAAAATAGTCATAGAAAAACCACAAAACTCATTTCTCATCCACACGTGTTGTGACCAGTCCTTTGAACCAAATGACGAATTTGTAGTCAACTGACGGCTCCTCAGGCATTGTGCATATTTTGTCTGGTATAGAATAAAAGACAAAAATGTATAGTACATTTTTGGTCACCTTTTCCTTAAATTTACTTTAACTTCTTGATCTTTATTTTCTAGGAGAAGAAATAATCCTATAAGATATTTAAGTGGCAACTGCCCCCTCCCCTCACCCCCAATGACATTTGGCAATGTCTGGAGATATTTTTGATTATTGGAACAAAAGGAAATGTTATTGGCATCTAGTGGGTGGAACCAGGGATGTTGCTAAACATTCTGCAGTGCACAAAAGACCCCAAAAAGAATTACCTGTCTCAACCTGTCATTGGCGCTGGAGCCGAGAAACTGGGGAGCACACACATGTATTACAGTGGTTCTGTGTCCACTTTCTCTGTTCTTACCTCATCCTCAGCTCAGCCATAGACACTTGGAAGTTGTTTTTATGATGACATTCGAGAGTAAAGCATGAACTTGAGAAGTGGATTCTGTTTGTTCCCTTGCTGTTTATTTCTTTCCACTTTCATGACCAAATTTGGAGATAGGATTGAATTCTATGCAGCTTCAATTTCTGTACTGGGAAACTAGATTACTATATATCAAGTTTATGCTATCATTGCTAAGTTATATTAAAGGCCCTTTTATTCACTTATGTACTTGTTGAAAAATAATATGAAAAGTGAGTGGAAAGGGTTATTGTCTGGAATATATATCTAGTCAGTATTCCATGAATAACTTTTGCTGAGACGAGAACTTACTTTGATAAATTGATGGTATTGAGGAAGAATGGGTGTAATTTGATTTACCTGAAGCTTTCCTTTCAGTATTGTTTAAGCTGGATTAAAAGGTAGCTCAACTGTGTGATTCTCTAGTTTCCTTCCATGTGGCATTCAGATAGAATGTGCCACAAATAGAAACTCCATGTGAGTTTTCTTCTTCAGTAAATTACTTGTCATAGTAGAAAGTTAGCTCTTAAGAGTTTTCATGAATTTTTCATCATGTTTAGTGTGATGCCATAAACTTTGAGTAACACTAAGGGACCTATGTAAAATGCCACTAGCAATACTCAAAATGCTCCTAAGACAGCATGACACTGCAAAAAGTTGGATTGCTTGATATTTACCATGGACTGAGGTCTGCAGCAGCAGTTACCTGCCAATTAAACGAATCCTGCATAAGGACCATTGTAAAGAAAGAAAAAAAGTTCCTGAAGCTGTTGTCACAGTCATGCCAACAGGCATAAAATCCTTGTACTTTTGGAAAAATACCTTTATGTCATGCATTGAATTTGCAGTTTTTTTTTTTTTTTTTGTTTTGTTTTTTTTTGTGGGTACAGGATTGCCATAAGAAAGGCATTCCTATAGACTCCAATGTGATTTGAGAAAAAAAAATGAGGCCATCATAGGACAACTTAAACAGAAGGGGAAGGATCTACAGCTGGAGAATTTAATGCCAGTAAAGGATGGTTTGATAATTTTAGAAAAAGCTTGGCTTTAAAAGTGTCAAGATAGCAGAGGCAGCAGCTTCCACTGACCAAGAGAAAAGCCTTTAGGAAAATCATTGAGGAGAAAGGATAGCTACTTGAATAGCTTATAATGTACACAGAAGTGTTCTATTCCGGGGAAAAAAGCCACAAAGGATGAGAAGTAAGTCCCAGGATTTAAGGAAGGAAGACATACATTGACTACTGTTTTGCACAAATGTGGGTCGAATTTGTGACCAGGACTGTGCTTGCCATGGAAGCTACTAAACCCTGAACTTTGAAAAGAAAAAAACATTGGCTGCCAGTATTTTGGCTGGACAACAAGAATCCTTTCTTCTGAACTTGTGGACAATACCCCCTGGATACCCAGAATCTACTTTCCCACAAATACATCTCTAATTTAGCTTCTAGGTCGGGGAGTCATGTGGATCTTTAAGGTTCATCACACATGGAAAGGATTGTTCACATTAGGGAAGAGAAGCTTGACAGAGGTGACACCAGGGAAGTGGGGGAGGATTACACCATGAAAGAGGCCATTGTTGTTATAGAAAAAACCATGAAAGCATCAGGCCCCAAACAATAAATTCCTGCTGGAGAAAACTGTATCCAGACGTTGAGCGTAACTTCAGAGAATTTACTACTGAGCCAATCGATAGAATCATGAAAGAGACTGTGGAGATGAGAAAAGGGATGGGGGGGTATAAAGGGTTTAAAGATATGGATCTGGAAAATTTCAAGAGCTATTAGACACCACATCACAGGAATTCACAGAAGACACCTTGACGGAGATGAGCAGTGCCAGAAACCAGGTCGACATTAGACAATCTGGCCTAGGCGTTCTGATTACTGGAGATAACTTTGACTTCTACGGCATGGACCCTTCTTAATACAGGCACTGAAACTAAAGCAAGCAGTAGAAGAAGGATTGGTACCACATTGAAACATTTTTAGTGGAATGAAAAAGCAAAACATGCGCATGGAATTACTGCATACCACGATGTATTTGCATAAAGTTACACCACATGTGCCTGCCTCTCCTGCCTTCATTTCCACCTCTCGACCTCTTCCCCCTCTGCTACCCCCGAGACACCAGGACCAACCTCTGCTCTTCCTCCTTCTTTCTTCCTCCTCCTCAGCCACCTAAATGGAAAGACCATAAAGGTAGAAAACCTTTACAGAGACCCACTTTCACTTAATGCATAGTAAATACATTTCTCTTCCTTATGATTTTCTTAATAACATTTTCTTTTCTCCAGATTACCTTATTGTCAGAGTACACTAATACGTGCAAAGTATGTATCAGTCAACTATATGATTGGCAAGGCTTTTGGTCACAGTAGGCTATTAGTAGTTAAGTTTTTGGGGAGTCCAAAGTTATACATGGATTTTTGACTGTGTGGGGGTGGGTACCTATAAACCCCCTATTGTTCAAGAGTCAACTGCACTTATCAAAACTCATAACATGTATGATACCAAGAATGCACTTGAATGTAAACTGTGGGCTTTGGGCAATAATGATGCGTGGATGTAGGGTCTTTAGTTATGGCAGGGGTCCTCCGCCGGGGGAGGATGTGTGTGCCGTGTCAAGCTGTGAACGTGTGGGGATTCTCTGTACTTTCTACTTAATATTGCTGTGAACCTGAGACTCCTCTAAAAAATAGAGAATATTAGAATATTTTATGTTTTAAAAATGGAAAACACAGAGATCATGGAGAACAAGAGAAAATCATGTCAATTGAAAGAAATTTGGACTGTTGAAAGAGGAAGAAATGTAGAGTTTGGAAACTTGAGTACAACAAATTGTCAATTAGATAGGTCTCCAGCTTCCAGTGATACACTGGTATCAAAGGACCACGTGATCCAGGACTGGCTGAAAGTTTTCCACTTCGTTCCTTTGAAGAAGCTTTTGTTTCTTACAGGCCGACACTTCCAAGTTTATAGAGAAAGTTGGTGAGAAAAATTACAAATGTGTGTTTATACGTGTGTACAATTTTATAACTGATTTTATAAAGTTGTAGAAAGCTGAATAAATGGAATTTTCTCATATTTATAAAATGATAAAAATGCAAACATAATGAATACTTTATAATTGAATTATTGATTTATGCTCCAAATACAAATCCACCATGGAGAAAATAACAAGGAATGTATTTTTTTTGAAGCAGTTGTTCTTACACATGCAGGTCCTCAAACAGAGTTCTGGGTCTTACCACAGAGTTTCCATAGCTCAAGGGGTTGGACTTAAGAATTTGCACTTCTAACAATGTGTTGCTGAAGCTGCTGGGTCACTGATTCACCGTGACAGCTACTGAGCTGTAATTTTGGTGCTGAACATGCTGATTGCCTCATACATGATGTTATTTAATCTTTATCATAACTCTGATCAATAGTTGTTATTTTTCTTACTTTATAAAAGTAGACTTTGAGCCTTAGAGGGTTAGATAAGTTTTCCAAGTGCACTTAAATGATGTGACAAAAAGAACAAAAAAAAAATTCTTTTTAGCACCTGTAGTTTTCTGGTGTCCCTTCTCTGAAGTCTGTGATTACCCTAATATTGTGTTTGTGCTTTATTTATGAAGAGGAAGTTGTGGTCTACACATTATTTCCTCTGTTATTTATGGCAAGTACTGTATATGTGCCTGACTCAGGCATTTTTTTTAGTCTTTATTCATGTATGAAACATTGTGAGTTGAATACAGCCTTTAATGTGTAATAATAGAATCCAAGTTTCAGAGAAGGCGTGGATGACATTTTAATACTTATTTTAGACACAGCGGCATTTGGTCTAGTGTCACATGTTCCATTATTATTGCACTCTCTTTATTACTGGCTATGGTCTTGAATTGTAGACACTGAAGCAAAAGAAATTTGGGGGGAGTGTGGGAAAAAATGTACTTAGAATCTACTTGAACTGGACACTTTATTGAGCCCATTGTCTTGCTTTTGGTTAAAAGGAGAAAGGAAACTTGTCAGGGAAGTATACCGTCTGGATATGCAGGCAAAATTACATAGTCTTTGTAACTAATGGACTAAGGAGAATTTTAAGATTGTTAAGATCAGAGGTTCTCAACGTCCCTAATGCCATGACCCTTTAATACAGTTCCTTATGTTGTGGTGACCCCCAACCATCACGTTATTTTTTATTGCTACCTCATAACTGTAATTTTGCTACTGTTATGAATCATAATGTAAATATCTGATATGCAGGATATATTTAGGTGACCCCTTGAAAGGATCGTTCGACCCCCAAAGGGGTTGTGACCCACAGGTTGAGAACTGCTGGTTAAGATGATCATATATTAATTTTTTATTCATGTTACGTAGTAATGAATCCATATTTTCTGCAATATCTCTTTGCAAGGCAAAATGATACCAGTCCTGTCTTCAGAGGGTGAAAGTTCTATTTTCTTCAATTGTATAGTTTTAAAAGAATATATATATATATATATATATATATATATATATATATTCACATTTATTTCCAGGCACTCTGCCTACTTTTGTTCTGGTATTTCTATGCTGTTTTTTTCTTCCCTCCTTTGCTGCTTAAGTCCAACACAAACAGGTCCCTTTCAGCACATAGTTCTCCTCATTATTCAAGGTGGAAATAAGGCTAGGAAGGCGTTTTCTCATGCTATTTTTAGGGTACCTCAAATTCAGCTTTGCCTCCAGTCCAATTCTTATGGAAAACCCAACCAATGCCGTCCTGGAAAGAGAAGCGCTCTATTCTCTAGCTGAGTTACTGTCTTCTCCAGCGAACAGCAAATTGGTTGGACTGCATTGCCATTATGAGAGACTATTGCAGTGGCAAATCTTATGGAAGAACTCAACCATAATTACAAAGAAAAACCAACATAGCAATAAAGCAATTTTAAAAAGTATTTCTCATTTAGCCCCAATTTTCTATTCTCGGAAAATGGTCATCCTAAACCCCAGAAGGGCCAGCGCTGGCCTGAGAGGAAAAACAGCAAACTGCTGATGTGTTTCTTAAAACGTTACTCGCTTTGCAGGAGGGCTTGAGTCTAGGCTGTGAAGATGCATTTTCAAGTTTTATGGGAACAAAATCTCCCCAGGGCAGTGAGAGCATAGAATGTGTTCTCAGAAGGTGGATCTTCTAGGAGTACACAGGGGCGAGTTCCCACTACTGGCCTTCTGAAGGCTTATGGTTGATGTGCAGACACAAAGCCGAGAGCTCACTATGAAAATGAACTTGAGTCTCCAAATAGCTCAACTCTCCCTCTGGTCTGCTGGGCAGAGAGTGGCCTACTGACTTTTTCTAGTCTCATTGGCTCATTCAAAGTTCCTAATTGTTTAAAACATACACAATCAGATTTTAATATATTTAATGATTTCCCTCTTTATTATTTTGATAACTCTTTATTAAACACCTCTTTTGTGTATAGTTCACATTATTACATTTTTTTTTGTCATCCTCCCCCTGAAGCTTAAGGTTAAAATTTCCTGGTCTACATTAGCTTTGAAATAAACTCACATGGCCTTCTTAATTAAATAGCCAGATTTGTTTTGACTTGGCACCTCATCACATATCTAAAAATTTTAATATCTATTTTTAAAAATATTCTGCATTTTAATAAATCCTACCACAGGATTTACTATGCCAACATGTAGAGATAAGTTTGTTCTAGTAATTATGAAAACTATAGCTAGTCTTGAGGAGTCCATGTTACACTTCTGGTACTTTGTAATTATTATATGAACATGTAGAAGCATAAAACACAAGTCCATCCCAAGCGTTCCAGCATTGGGTTCTGTGCTCGTGGTTCCAGTACCCAAATTTCCCTTGGTATTGAGGCTCCCAGGGTAGCTTGGCGGTTGAGGAGAGGGATTACAGTTTCAGACAGAAGAATATTGGTTGGATTCAAGTTCTTTTACCTCTTAGCCATGTGACCCTTGGATTCTTTACTGTCTTCAATAATTTGTTTCATTATTTTTAATTTAAATATATTAATTGACAAATGAAGAATATAGTCAAGGTGTACAACACAGTTTGATATATGTATGCACTGTATAATAATTGTCACAACCAAATTAACGAACACATCTGTCACCAGCCAGGCTGTAAGTTAGATTCTCAGAACTTGCTCATCTCACAACTGGCAGTCTGTACCCTTTGGCCAGCGTCCCCATATTTCCCCTGCTAGGCCCTGGCAATCACTGTTCGACTCTCCTCTGCGTCTATGAGTTTGAGTTTTTAGATTCCACATGTGAATGAGACCACACAGTATTTCTCTTCTGAATCTGACTGCTTTTACTTAGCACAAGCGCTCCAGGTTCATCCATGTCATTGCAAAGGGCAAGATTTCCTTCTTTTTTGTGTGTATGTATGATATATACTGTGAGTATGTATCATCATTTCTTCATCCCTTCATCTGCTGATGACAACTTAGGTTGATGCCATACCTTGTGCTGCAATTAAAGTGAAAATCTCTTTTCATACTGATTTTATTAATATTTCCTTTCAATATATACTCAGCAGTGGGACTGCTGGATTATCTGGCCTTGGATTCACATTTAGCCTTAGCTGCTGTATTTTATTAAATACGATTGTATAATTTGGTACTCCAGTATTCTTTTGGATATTAGATGAGAAAATATGGGTAAAGTATATAGTGACTGACACAGAGTAACCCTCAGGAAAGAATGTCTCTGTGTCACATACAGGTTACCTGGCTCAGTGACAGTGTTGCTCTTAATGTGCACTGTTAACTTCCACAGCTGTCGGAATCATTCTAGAACTAACGGCATGTCCCTTTCTGTAATTATTTCTCTAGACTTCTGATGTATTTCCATCATGACTCAATGTGCCAAGTAACTCATTTGCTGATGCCTGGGGAGGAAGACACGCTTCTGAGCCCTTTCAGGATGGGGGGGGGGGTCTTCTGCAGTACTTTGTTTTAAAGAGATGTGAAAGGGGAATCTAGGTCTTCACAACCATGTAAGAAAATGTAAGGAAATGGCTTCATTTTGGTGTATGTTTGTAAGTATATAAATTACTGCCAATTTTCCCTTGGGGCTTAGGACCTACCTATATAGAAACCATTGAACAGCCCTCTCATTTGTTGATGTAGCCAAATGTGCAGCAGGAGACTGCATTTTGTCCTGGAGACAAATTCTGCAGAAGACCTGTGAGTCCTGTGTGTGCTCAGAAATAATATGGGAAGAGAGAAGTAGGATAGTATTAGGATGATTCTTACATATATAGAAATTAACAACGTAAATTAAAATAATGCTGTCACGGAACCAGGTAACTTCTTAGAGAGTCTTCAATCTGTCTCTTCTGGAGTGTCTCCTAGTTCAGTGCATTATATTACCTTTTTTGCATTTTTCCCTGTATATTTCTAACTGGATTCTTCTTCCACACACAGATGCTAGAAGGGTGAGTTGGAAACACAAACCTGATTATTTTTCTCACAGCCATGGGAAGTAAGTCCAAATCCTTCCAATGACAAAAAAGCCTTCCACGGCATGCCCCTGGCTGAGCAGTCAGGGTCCACACTGGGTGCTTGGGTTTTATGATATGCTGTGGACCTCTGCACACAGCAGAGCAGACCACCTCTGTCTGCAGGCCCTTTGTTTGTACTTCCTGAGTTATGTCCCCGGCCCTTTCTGCCTTACCTCTCCCCTTCCTAACTCTCTGCAGGCTTTGAACCTTAGCTGGGAGGGTCACCCCCCCAGAAGTATGCATTGAATTGGTCTGTCCTGTAGGCTGGGTTGTCCTTCCTCGTGACTTGGATTCTGCAGAAGCAGTGAGAGGAGGGTTTGTGGGAAGCGTTAGGAAGCTCTCTCAGGAGAAACCAGCCAGGGAGTGGGGAGGTCGGGCCAGCAAGATGGAGGAAGCAGCCAGGTAGAGGTGTGCTGCCAAGCAGAGCCCCCCAGAGCTCGGCTTCAGGGCAGTCTCCCAGGGAACTCTGAAAAGGGTGCAGCTTACACCTCAGAGTGGTCTCCATGGCTGGGAGGGACAGACAGTCATTACAGTTCTGTCCTCTGCAGCTACTGTGAGGGGCACCTCCAGGCGGATTTAAAGTCCCAGGCACGTGAAGCTCTTTGTGTCCACAGCAGGTGAGCGCTGGCTGCTGTGAGTGAAAACTCCATCCAGGAGCTGAGCTCAGAAATGCTGAGGAGATGGAGGGAGCAGGAGTGGAACCCCTGCCCCCGACCCCATTCCTGATGGTCTCATGATCCCGTCAGGTACAGAGAGTGAGGTGTGGTTAGTTTGCCACAGCAAGGAGGCACAGCCTGCACAGACCAGGGTGGTTCAGCAGGGAGGTGGGAAGGGCTTTGGCGGGCTCAGGCTGTGCTGAATGATTCTGAGGAGGCTGTGGGAAGTGATGCTGGCTTTCCATAGATGCTGTCAGGGCTGGGGGCAGCCCACAAATTCAGCACCTCCTGACAACCCTTCTCCCTTTGGGAGGCAAAGGAATGGAGTGGAGCTGGGATGGCATTGGTGGGGAAGCAGTGATGGAATCAGGAGAAGGTGTAGTCCTTTTTTTTAAGACAGAGTCTCACTCTGTCACCCTGGATAGAGCTCTGTGGCATCATCATAGCTCACAGCAACCTCAAACTCTTGGGCTCAAGCAACTCTCTTGCCTCAGCCTCCCGAGTATCTGTCCTCCCAGGACTACAGGCACCCACCACAATGCCTGGATAGTTTTTCAATTTTTAGTAGAGATGGATCTTGCTTCTGCTCAGGCTGGTCTTGAACTCCTGAGCTCAGATGATTCTCCTGCCTTGACTTTCCAGAGTGCTGGGATTACATGCCTCAGCCACCGGCCCTGCCAGTGTGGTCACTTTGCAGCTGCCATGTGGCCTAGGAGATGCCACACTAGCAGGCTGTCTGTGGTTGAGCTTGTCCAGCTGAATTGGAAATGTTGTTGATATTCTTTCAGGAGAAGCGCAGTGTTCCCTTTCTCAGTAATCAGCACCATCATCAATTAACCTGTAAATTGTGCTATATAAGGAAGCCTGGACAACTAATGTATTACTTAGCTTTGGGGGTTTGTGGTTTAAAGTGATTTCCTCTAACACAGAGGTTCAGACAAGCTCCTTGTAAGGGGTCAGATTACATTATTGGATGCTAAAACACTGTGGTTTATATTAGGTGACACCTATCAGGAGGTTGTTGGCAGAGGGCTGGGGTTGACTATCTGTCACTCACTAAATACAGCTCTGCCTGGGTGGAGGGTGGATTGGAGGGAGAAAGCGCAAACTAAGCCTTTCTGCTTCCAAGATGGACCAGATTTCCAAATGGCTCTCACTGGCTCGCTGGAACTGAATTGTTAATTAAGGTCCAGACCAGATAGCTCCCTCAAACTGGGAGATGTCAAGAACAGGTAGTAAGTGGAAGGGCCATTTGAAAAGATGTGGACAGGGTGTGAAGAGACCATACAGACAATCCAGAACCCTGGGCTGGGGGAGACTCTCTTGTTATTCTCACACCTGCAGCAGTGCGGGAAGGATGTGTGGACAGACCCTGGAGACAGAGGCAGAGGTCCTCAAACATTTTAAGAGGAGGCCAGTTCACTGTCCCTCAGACTGTTGGAGGGCCGAACTATAGTTTAAAAAAAGACTATGAACAAATTCCTATGCACACTGCACATATCTTATTTTGAAGTAAAAAAACAAAACGGGAACAAATACAATCACACTGCCACATGTGGCCTGCGGGCCGCTGTTTGAGGACCCCTGTCAGGAGAGGGAAGGCTAATAGAAAAGTGATCTTCCCTCCAGGAAGGCATCACACAGAGCTGACCCACCTCTCAGGGAGCCAGGGGAAAGTGCTGGCGTCTCCTTGCTTCCTCCAATGTCTCACTGGTGCTCCCCACTGGCCAGGCCAACAGGCAGCCAGAGAGCAAGGGGCTCTTTGATAAGGTGCCTTCAAATCAGCCTCCAAAGACACAGAGCAGGATGGCTCAGCATAAATAGTGCATCTCAGGAGACAGATGGAAGCAATCTGGCCCAGCCCATCTAGGGTGATGATGAATCTTCCAGGCTGCTGTGAACCAGAGGTCCCTGAATCTGCCTTCATCTGAATTGTCATATTTATGTCAATGCATAGAAATATGAACCACATTGGCCCATGAAAATGTTTTCAGTGAATAGTAAAATTCCGTTGCCTTTGACTGTAAATTGTCCTTCTGAAGATTGCAGGACTGGCTTTCACCAGATTTCTGTGTCTCCATTATTCTAGGTAAAATAATGGACTTCTGAAAACAGAGACTTGGGTTGCAGTCATTGTGAATTTGACTACGATGAATATTTGTAGTTGGGCCATTTTATAGTTGTTTATGAGTATTCCAAGGGATTGTGGGCAATTCACTTATATCACAGTGTGTGGATTGGTCTAAACTTTTTAACAAACTCTAACATGTCTAAGCAGAGCCAAGGTCACAGTTAACAAAAAGGTGTATGGGCTTCATGCATAAAATTTAGAAAATGCTGTTTTGAGTTGAGAGCTACTTGAGTGGAAAAACAATAAAAGAAGCACAAAGCAGTTTTCTCCAAGGCAAGTTTCATTGTTGAGGCCTCAAAAGTAGGTGTGAACAAGGGGAGCAGGTTTTGGGGGGCTAAGGGAGGAATATCACTGTGAACAGCTATTCTGGAGATAAGTGGCAGGTGAATTAGAAAGAGTGGGGATGATACATCGAACTGCAGCAGTGTTCATGGTGACATGTACGTTCTCTGTCTATAGAGCAAGAGAACCAAGATGGTATGGATAAGATGATAGTGACAGGTGATACCTATAAAATAACTCAGCTGAAGCTCTTCCTCAGAAATAGAGGGAATTCTGTGAAATCTCCAGAATAGTTATTGACTTTATAAGAAATCAATCGGATTCCACTTGTACTTTCACCTTTGGAGAAATTATATCAGATTAACTATATATATAGTTAAATATGTATATATAAAGATTGGCACAATTTAATTGAGAGATGCCAAGGATAAAGAGGAAAAATAAAAGTTACCAGTGTGAGCAGTGCTATGGCAAAGGCTGCACTATATGAATGTTACCAGGGGTTCATCAATACATACGAGGCTTCTTTTTAGGAATATGGAATGCATGAAATATATTTGTAGGCATGACAAGAGGATGGAAAAACCTTCAAAAACAGTTCTCTATGTCAGCCCCTGGACACATAGATGACCAAGGGCAAGTTTCGTACATTTGGTTCCAATTCCCTTATCTGTGAAGGCAGATTTGGGATAGGTGACCTTGAAAGATTTTTCTTTTTCTTTTTTTTATTGTTGGGGATTCATTGAGGGTACAATAAACCAGGTTACACTGATTGCATTTGTTAGGTAAACAATCTTGCAATGTGTCTTGACCCCAAAAGGTGTGGCACACACCAAGGCCCCACCCCCCTCCCTTCTACCCTCTCTCTGCTCTTCCTTTCCCCACCCCTCCCTCCTTCTTTCTCTCTCTGCTCTCCCCTTCCCCCAATCCCACTGTGATCTTAATTGTCATTAATTGTCCTCATATCAAAATTGAGTACATAGGATTCATGCTTCTCCATTCTTGTGATGCTTTATTAAGAATAACGTCTTCCACTTCCATCCAGGTTAATACAAAGGATGTAAAGTCTCCATTTTTTTTAATAACTGAATAGTATTCCATGGTATACATATATCACAGCTTGTTAATCCATTCCTGGGTTGGTGGGCATTTAGGCTGTTTCCACATTTTGGCGATTGTAAATTGAGCTGCAATAAACAGTCTAGTAGAAGTGTTCTTATGATAAAAGGATTTTTATTCTTCTGGGTAGATGCCCAGTAATGGGATTGCAGGGTCAAATGGGAGGTAGCTTGAGTTCTTTGAGGTTTCTCCATACTTCCTTCCAGAAAGGCTGTACTAGTTTACAGTCCTACCAGCATTATAAAAGTGTTCCCTTCTCTCCACATCCACGCCAGCATCTGCAGTTTTGAGATTTTGTGATGTGGGCCATTCTCACTGGGATTAGATGGTATCTCAGGGTGGTTTTGGTTTGCATTTCTCTAATAGATAGGAATGATGAACATTTTTTCATGTTTGTTAGCCATTCATCTGTCTTCTTTAGAGAAGGTTCTATTCATGTCTCTTCCCCATTGATATATGGGATTGTTGGCTTTTTCATGTGGATTAATTTGAGTTCTCTATAGATTCTAGTTATCAAGCTTTTGTCTGATTCAAAATATGCAAATAGCCTTTCCCATTGTGTAGGTTGTCTATTTGCTTTGGTTGTTGTCTCCTTAGCTGCACAGAAGCTTTTCAGTTTAATGAAGTCCCATTTTTAAATTTTTGTTGCTGTTGCAATTGCCATGGCAGTCTTCTTCATGAAGTCTTTCCCCAGGCCAATATCTTCCAGTGTTTTTCCTACATTTTGAGGATTTTTATTGTGTCATGCCTTAAATTTAAGTCCTTTATCCATCTTGAATCAATTTTTGTGAGTGGGGAAAGGTGTGGGTCCAGTTTCAGTCTTTTACATGTAGACATCCAGTTCTCCCAACACCATTTATTGAATAGGGAGTCTTTCCCCCAATGTATGTTCTTGTTTGGTTTATCGAAGATTAGGTGGTTGTAAGATATTTGTTTCATTACTTGGTTTTCTATTCGATTCCAAGTGTCTATGTCTCTATTTTTGTGACAGTGCCATGCTGTCTTGACCACTATGGCTTTGTAGTACAGACTAAAATTTGGTATGCTGATGCCCCTAGCTTTATTTTTATTACTAAGAAATGCCTTAGCTATACGGGTTTTTTTCTGGTTCCATACAAAACGCAGAATCATTTTTTCCAAATCTTGAAAGTACAATGTTGGTATTTTGATAGGAATGGCATTGAATAGGTAGATTGCTTTGGGAAGTATAGACATTTTAACAATGTTGATTCTTTCCATCCATGAGCATGGTATGTTCTTTTCTGAGGATTTCATAATTTTCTTTATAGAAGTCCTTCACCTCCTTTGTTAGGTATATTCCTAGGTATTTCATTTTCTTTGAAATATGGTGAAGGGAGTTGTGTCCTTAATTAGCTTCTCATCTTGACTGTTATTGGCTTATACAAAGGCTATTGACTTGTGGACATTGATTTTATGTCCTGAAACATTACTGTATTTTTTGATGATTTCTAGGAGTCTTTTGGTTGACTCTTTGGGATTCTCTAAGTATAAGATCATGTCATCAGCAAAGAGGGAGAGTTTGATCTCCTCTGCTCCCATTTGGATTCCCTTTATTTCCTTGTCTTGCCTAATTGTATTGGCTAGAACTTCCAGCACTATGTTGAATAGT
>CAUYPK010005837.1:0-33502 GCA_963574355.1 Loris lydekkerianus | reverse complement strand
ATCAAATGCCCAGAGCTCACTTCACTCTCTGAATCAGAGACCCCCTCCAATCAAAAAATCCCATGGAAGAAAAAGTACCCAATGTACTCAGCCCTACTATGAAACTAATTTAGGGCTTTCACATGAAAGCTATAACCCAGTTACAACCTAAGAATAGGGGGAAGGGGGAAAGGGAGGGGAGGGAGGGGGGTAGAGGGAGCGGGATAGGTGGGATTACACCTGCGGTGCATCTTACAAGGGTATATGTGAAACGTAGCAAATGTAGAATGTAAATGTCTCAGCACAATAACTAAAAAAAGTCAGGAAGGCTATGTTAACCAGTGTGACGAAAATGTGTCAAACAGTCTATGAAGCTAGTGTATGATGCCCCATGATCATATCAATGTACACAGCTATGATTTAATAAAAATAAATAAATAAATAAAGTCCCACGTGAAAAGTAGTCCCATTCTCTCCTACCCCATTTTTTACCTATGAATGTCAGTAATGACTTGCTTGACTGGGATGTTACCTGATTCCTATGCCCAAGACAGTAAAATCTCTTAAGATCCCATGCCAATCTTTTTCTCCTGAATTCATATGCCTTTATCCATCTCTCCGTGTAATGTGAGTGCCTCCTATGGTACCAGACATTTTTTAATCACTGGCATTACAATAGTGAACAAACGAAACAAAAATGCCTGTCTTCAGAGAGCTTACTTTTTAATAGATTCTTATTTAAATTTCTCCAAAATCCTAGGAGGACCTGT
Source organism: Loris lydekkerianus (assembly GCA_963574355.1). Lineage (NCBI taxonomy): Eukaryota > Metazoa > Chordata > Mammalia > Primates > Lorisidae > Loris > Loris lydekkerianus. Next base: position 32,753 of record CAUYPK010005837.1, on the reverse strand, counting down.
GACCACAAGCAGAGATGGGTGCTGTGATGGAGTTAAGTTGTTTGGGCAGCGTATCTGTTCTTCATGTAAGGATAAAAATCCTCATCTGATTTCGGACACAGCATAGTTATTAAGCCATGAACCATTTTAGAAAACGTTGACCAGGAAGGAGAGCAAGTGCCCTTGAACTGTTCTGAACAGAATGGGTATCTGCCTAGAAGACGAGGAAGCTGAACTGGGTCACAGTGAGATGGAGAAGGAGCTGACTGCCCTGGGGGACGGGGCTGAGGGACTGCTCCACCTGTGATGTCCTTGTCTCTGGGGACAGTCGGCCTCTTATCCCATAACTCGTAGATCAAGACAGCGGGGGGTGGGGTCAGAGGAGCCCTCCAAGGCAGGTGGCTTCAGTCTAAATATCAAGTCTGGCCTGAATTTACTGTGTTTCACTGGGCAAAGTACTCGACTTCCCTGCCTCAATTTCCTCATGTGGTAAAGTAAAGAGAACAAGAGTGTATGAGAGAAACACATAAGTACATTGAAGCAGGGAAAGGAAAGGTCAGGAGGGAGGGCAATTTGTGTGGTCTCACCTAACGCACACAATGTGAGAGTAAAGGCACACCCTGTGGATGAAAGGCTCAACTACAACTTGAACTTTACCTTAGAAATGAAAACAGAATGTTTCCTTTGTTTTTTTTATTTTGTTTATGTGATGTATTATATTTATAGATTTACATATATTGAATCAACCTTGAGACCCTGGGATAAAACCCGCTTGGTCGTGGTGTATAATTTGATGTGTTGCTGGATTCAGTTTACTAGGATCTTATTGAATATTTTTACATCAATATTCATTAGTGATATTGGTCTATAATTTTCTTTTCTTGTTGGATCTTTTCCTGGTTTGGGGGATCAAGATGATGTTTGCTTCATAGAATGTATTGGGTAGTATTCCTTCTTTTTCTGTATTTTAGTAAAGGTTAAGTAATACAGGTACTAGTTCCTCTTTAAAGGTTTGGTAGAATTCTGATGTGAAGCCATCTGGTCCCAGGCTTTTCTTTTTATGGAGATTTTGAATAGTTGATGCTATTTCAGAACTTGGCATAGCCCTGTTCAACATAATGTCTTAACACAATAACTAAGAAAATGCGGTGATGGCTGTTAACCAGTATGATGAAAATATTTCAAATGGTATATAAAACAAGCACATTGTACCCCCATGATTGCATTAATATACACAACTATGATTTAATTAAAAAAAAAGAAATGAAAACAGTGTAATCATTTGTACCTCATATTAATCTGAAATTTAAAAACAAAGAATACGTCACAGAGTTGCTGTGAGGGGTAAAAGGGTGTTTTCATGGAAAGCAGTACGAACAATGCCTATCACAGAGCAAACCCTCAGTAAACGTTAGCTGCTTCCCACTAACACAGTGCGGTGTGTTAACAGAAAAACCAAACCCCGTAAAATAGTTTTTAAATATGAGTGAACACCGACTGAGGAGATGTAGTCTCAAGAGGTTCTGAGAAAGTGTGCAGGGCGGCCGGGCTATAATTCGGATTTTTGCATTTTGGGGAGATAGGAATTGCAGGTAAAATCACACGTCAGTACATGGAAGGTGCACACTGGTCCAGCCCAAAATGGTGGGACATCTTCAACTGACAAACTATGGGCCCAGGGAATTTTTTTGTAAGTTGCCAATTGGTGGAGAGTGTTGCTTTGTTTAAAAATTTGGAGTCAGTAGGAAGGAATGCTTTAGTAAACATAAAGAAGTCTGTTATCCACCAAGTGATACCGTACCAGAAAAAAATAAAATAAAAAATAAAGCTGTTTAACCAGATTTTGTGGATTGCGAGGTGTGACTTAACCCTTGCCCAGCATTGCCTTAGATCTTGTTTATAATTTGGTATCTTATTGCCACAAAATGCCTGTTTTGTCAGCCTTATGAGCTCTATTTTAATATTAATGCGGGTCAGCTGTTGGGTCTAAACTCCAAAAGGGAGAGGGTATGAGGAGGCGAGTCAACCTCCCCTCCTGTCATGAATCTCAGTCTTATGGATTTTCTGGGGTCCCGTTGGCCAAGGGCGGGTCCACTCAGTTGGTAGGGGGAGCTAGGATTTTAGGTACAAGTGTATATAATGTAATGGTGCCTACTTATGAGTTATTGCAACTTTTCACCCAGAAGCCCCAGTTATATTCTGAGTACCCACTATGTGCCAGGCATCATGCTAACTACTGTTTACATGCTCTTCTTTAATCCTTCCAGCAACTATAATGGAAATATTATCATCTCCATTTTATACGTGAGGATACTAAGCTCAGAGAGGTAAAGCAACCTGCCCATGGTCACCACCATGAGTAACAAAGTCTAGATTCAAACCCAGGTCCATCTTACTTAAAATTCCATTCTCTCCTCCCAACACAACCCACCTTTCTCATCTTTCTATCTTTCTACTAACATCACTATCTCCAAGCTTTCACCTGACCATGCTCTTCGAGCAACATATCATTCAGATTTTTTTTTCAGTCCTCTCTTAACCAATCGGCAGCATAATCTCATTGCTAAAGCGAGTCCTTACAGGGCTTACAAATGCACTCACCCGTTAACTCAGCAATTCTACTTTTGGAAATTTATCCTTTACATAAACATACACCCGGGCACAATGACATATTTGCAAGGTTATTCATTGCACTGTGGTTTGTAATAGCAAAAGACTGAAAATATTCCACATGTCCATCAAGAAAGGAATAATTAAACAAACCATGACATTTTCATAGTATAGAAAAATATATAAATAAGAAGGAAAGAACTCATTATATACTCTGATATTAAAGGGTAAGCAAGATATACCATAAGTTTTAAAAGGCAGAATACGTAACTATCTGTGTGATTTTTTTTTTTTTAAGGAGCATATATGGTATGTATTTGTTCCAAATGCCTGAAATTCTGCAAAGATAAAGAAGAAACAAATAAGGAAATGGAACGTCAGAGGTAGGAGGAAGAGTTTCACCAGATATTCTAGCATATTCGTATTTGTAAATTTGTGAATCAAGTGAATGAATGGCCTGTTCAAAACAGAAAATAATAAAAAATATTGTTTTGAAAGCATCATATTGGGAATCAGAAACTTGAGCGATGGGGCACACTTGGATGACTTACTTCACCTTTTTTTTTTTTGTTTTTTGCACGTTTTTGCTGGGGCCGAGTTTGAACCCACCACCTCCGGTATATGGGGCTGGTGCCTTACTCCTTTGAGCCACAGGCACTGCCCTACTTCACCTCTTTCATCCTTGGTTTCCCCATCAGCAAACTCTCCACCTCCCAGAAAGACTGTTATCTAATAATGACATTCATTATCATCATCATCATAGCTACCATGTATTAAGTGCTTACTATTTGCCAAGCCCCATACTAGGGCCCTGTAAGGACTCACTGCATAGACTCGTCTCAAACAACTCTATGAGGTGGGAACAGCTATAACCCTCATTTCACAGATGAACAAACTGAAGCTCAGAGCAGGGAAGTAACTTGCCGAGGGTCACACACACAGTATATAGCAGAATCAGAATTTGAACCCAGGTCTCTCTGGATCCAAGGCCTGTACTTGGACTTGATACTTTGCTGTCTCAGTCCACGCAGGTAATTTTCCCAGTTCCATTCCCTGCCCCTTCTATAAATCCTGCCCACCACTTCCCCTGGGAGCATTGCCAGCTTCCACCAGGCCTGGCCCCCACTCATTTCCAATCACCCTTTATCCACCATAGCTTTGGAAATGGACTGTTACTAATGGCTAGTCATATGTCAGCCTAATGAATGGGATGCAGACTTCCATTAAAATAATGAAATTAGCGAGTTTCGAATTTGGTTACATCGCATGGCACACAGCCTCAAGCAATTACCACCCCATGCTCTTACCCTCGAATTAGAGTCAGTTTATTTATTTAAGGTCCTTGGCTGGGCCATCTCTATTAAGCTCGCATCATCTGTTTAGGGATGAATTTTTTTTTTTTTTTTTTTTAGCTTGTTTGTTTAAATGATGTTCAGGCTGTTCCCCTATTAATAAAGTCGTAAACAGAGTCAGAAGCAGCTTCTGAACCAAGTTCAACAGCAAAGACTATAAGTCAAAGAATAATTCTTTGGGGATCTGGCTTTTGTTTGTTTGGTTGTTTGGGGGGTGGGGGGGTTCCTAAAGAATGGAAACAATGAGAAAGAAGCTTTTCGAGCTCCAGGAACTCCAATTATGCTGACATTTCTACAGCAGAAATATACCAAGATCCGTTTTGCAGGAACCCAGTGAACTAGCTAATCAGATTTCCTTGGATAATTTGCTCCAAAGGTCAGCTGCCTTAAAAAGCACCCAGTGCCTCATTATTCCATGAAGCAGGCTGTACACGGGCTAGAATTTGGAACTCAGCCTCCCATGGCAAGGAAGTAATTCTGGAGATTTTTAGCTCAGATCTTGCAACCTTGGTCGTGGCCGAAGTCTCGTCCACCTTTGTAATCAGCCGCCAGACAAAAACCACCACCAGAAAAAGCACCTGAATCTGTGAGGCGACTGTCTCCAAGGTGATCTGTCCCACGTCCCAGGAGCACCAAAGATGGTACTCTTGTTAGAAATTGTCAAGCCACTGGTGAATCTCAAGAGAGGCTTTCACAGATACTGTGATGGGTAGATGGCCAGACATCAGTTATAATCACCAAGTCCAGTTCTGCAAAATTTCTGATCAGTACTCTTTAAAACTATCAAGATCATGAAAAACAAGAAAAGATGGAAAAACTGTCACAGACCAGAGAAGACCACGGAGATGAGGGACGAGGGGCAACGTGGAACTCGGATGGACTCCTGGATAGAAAAAGGGACATTAGTAGAAAAACTGGTGAAATCCAAATAAAATCTGGAATTTAGTCCATAGTTTCCATTGCTAGTGTCTTAGTTGTGACAAACAGACCACAGTAATGAAAGCTGGTAACATGTGAGGGAACTAAAACTCAGTAGGGATTATTGCAATTTTTCTATTAGTCTAAAATTTCAAAATTTAAAATTTTTTTAAATATTTATATACTATAAAATGTCCACAGTACAATAGTTACAGCTTGATGAAAATAATTTAGTTTAAGTTTATTCTATAATAAACTTGATATGGTAGCCTAAAAACAAAATGTCAAGTCCAGTGACCAGGGTAAGCCATTCCTGTGACTCCTTTTCTTTAGAAAAAAGAAAAAAAACTTTTAAAATTCTAGCAAAGACAGGGGGGCACCTGTGGCTCAAAGGAGTAGGGCACCATCCCCATACACCAGAGGTGGTGGGTTCAAACCCAGCCCTGGCCAAAAACTGCAACAACAACAAAAATTCAAGCAAAGACAAAAGGAAAACACTAAAATTAAATTCAAATTTGGTGGATGTTCTCTCTTTCTATGATAGGAAGAACTGTGATAGGAAAAACCCTGACAAAGAAACTGGGCTTCTCAATGTTTGTTTACCATTCCCACCAACCTCACCACCCTAAAGGATTATAACCTCACAATGATAACCCCGAATGCCACACACTCCGCTCTCATTCTCACGGGTTGATAAGACCCCAAGCTCCCACCCTCACTTCTGATCTCTTCTCTCCCCTGTGAATCATCTCATGAAAGGAAATGCATGGAACAGTCTGTTGTGAACCAGGCCTTGAGCTTGACAATGAAGACCCTGAGATCAGGCCCTTCTCCTCAAGGAGTCTTGGAAAACTTGCTCAGGAGAGTCTGAGGTGCCTAATCATATGTACCCTCATATTAATCTGAAATTTTAAAAAAGAGAGAGAGAGGAGTCTGAACTGGATCTCGAAGGAAGAATAGGAGGTAGTTGGAGGAAGAAAGGAAAGAGGCTTCCAGAGAGAGGGCACAGTGCATGCCCTCACGAGACTTAGGTGCAGGCAGAGAAGTGGACAAAATTCAGGTGGGCGGAATTAGAATGGGTTCCCAGGGAAGGCTTGTGTACTAAGGATTTAACTTTCTCCTGACGGTGATGAGGAGTTGTAAGCAAGCATTTTAGAAAGATTGAACAGATAACAGTGGATGAAGGATGAGGCCAAAAGCAGGAAGACCCTAATTCAGGCCGTTAGTGTGAACACTATCCAGAGAGAGCTGGAGCAATTTCTCCTAGGATTCCTTGCAGGAAACTAGAGCCCTTACCTCTCCATATCCTGGAGAGGTCATCAGGAAAACAGAGAAAACCCGATTGACAGTTGTGGCTCAATAGCGCCATTTGGTGGGGATCGCCTCCCCCTATTCCGGGAGCCTCTGAGCCCTGCCAGGTGTTGGGGTCTCTGTGTGTCTGAGTCCCACCAAGAAGGAATCTGGACCAGATAGAACATCCTATAGACTGGAAGCCATGTTTAAGGGGAAAAAATTTGAAATGAGCTCTAAAGGGGTTGCTACCCAGATATCAAGGTATAGGAAAGATGTTTTTAATGAGGGGCACGGCACCATTAGGTTGGTAGCAAAAAATGTCAGGTTCTCCGATTATACGAGGCCGGAAAATTGTCGGCCACTCTGGGTATGAGGCCTCCCTAGAATTTCTGAGAAACAGCATCTTTGTCCACCCACAGACCAGCTCTGTGCTAAACCACATATATACATTAGCTCACCCACCCTCAGGGAGAAATCTTATTACATCCATTTTATAGATCAAGAAAGTGAAGCTCAAAGAGGTTAAAGGAATTATGTGAAATGACTTAGCTAAAAAGCAGTAGAGCTAGGATTTGAACCCCTGTCTGTGTCTAAATGCAAAACACGATCTTGCTCTCCCTCAAGACATTCTGATCTGCAGGCATCTGCTGTTGCTTGTGAGTGAGATAATGGTCACAGTAGAAAATGCTCATTCAGGAGCACTTTTGCTTTTAATGTAAGTGATTGCCAAACAACCTGTCCACGCAAAGCTGAATTTTCTCCTATGGACGTTTATATAGACTATAGACTATAGATTGGTTCTTGCTGCTTGACAGGACTCAGACACAGAGAGATCCAGGTTTTACTTCAGGTTTGTACCCTGGGCCCTCTTGTCGCCTGACCAGCTGGTCACAGTGTTTTAGAATGACTGAGAGACAGTGTGATGGTTAATTTTATATGTCAACTTGACTAGGCTAACGGATGCCCAGATAGCTGCTGACACATTTTTTTTTTTTTCTGTATGTGTCTATGAAGGTGTGTCTGGTAGAGATCATCCTCACCAATGTTGGTGGGCATCATCCAATCTGTTGGAAGCCCAACCAGAGCAAAAAGTGAAGAAAAGGTACATTTTCCCCTCAGTTTAAGCTGGGAAATCCATCTTCTCCTGCCCTTGGAGATTGAAGCTCCTGGTTCTTGGGCTTAACGCCAACAGCTTTCCTCTTTCCATTTCTCTGGAGAACCCTGACCAATACAGAAGGGTTGTGAGGTGTGGAGTCCAAATCCCTCACGCATAACATATCCAAAACAGAGCCTCTGATCCTTCTCCCAAACTGTGCTGCCCTCATCTCGTTCAACTTTCCTACTCACTTGCTCTCCCCCCGCCACACTTTCCACCTTCTTCTTCATGCACAAAGTAATTCACACCTCAGGACCTTTCCACTGGCTGTTCCTTCTACCTGCAAATGCTTTGCCCTCCGATATGCCCCTGACTCCACCCCTCAGGTCCTTCAAGTCTTTGCATCCGTGTCACCAACTCCATGAGGCCAAGCCTGGACGCCGCCACCACTGCCCACTCTAAACCCCTTTACCTGTTCTATATTTTCCATAGCAATTGCCACTTTCAACAAAGCCATATATTTTAATTTACTCATTTTATTTCTGGTTTATTGTCTGCATCTGCCTTCCTCCACTAAAATCAAAGTATCCCCAAGGAATGGTAGAATCTAGGTAGTAACTATACATGTGTTCCCTGGGAAACTTTTAATTCTGCTGTGTGTGTGAAATTTTTCATAATATAATGTTAGGGTAATGTTCCCAAAGCCAGGAATTTTATCTGCTTTATTTATTGGCATTTCCCAAGTGCCTGGAAAGGACCTGGCATGTAGTAGGTATATAATAAACATTATCCAATGAAAAAATTCATGAACAAATGGTATTGCATGGGGCAAGTTATTTTGTCTCCCTAAATCTTTGAGTGTCAACTGCAAAGTAGGCAAAATAGTAGCTATTCTCCATTTACTCAATAAGTATTTATTGGACTTTCACTATATATCTGGAACTAGGCTAGGTATCAGGGATATAACACTGAACAAGGCAGACTAGGTCCTCCTCATGGAGTTTACCAGCCAGATGTGTAAACATGATCACAATTTCACATAATTTCAACGTCATCTGTAAGGTGGCCTAACACACTTGTATGTGCCATTATCAGTCTTGGGGGTTCAGGGAGGACCTCCCAGCTGTGCCGCGTCTGAACTAAGCACTGAAAGACATGAAAAAATTGGATATCCATTTCCTCCTTCGTCCTCATTAACAGAATCTGCTGTGCGTGGTTTTCTTCCCCCTGAAGGTAACAATATATCCAACCTAAAACCTTCTTTACTAGCATCTCTTACAGCTAGGGCTGGCCATCTGACCAGTGAAAGGAAGTGAAAAGGGCCCCTTTTGGCCCTTTGTCCTTCCTTGGCTTCCATGCCTGCTGACATGATGCCTGGAGGCAAAGCAGCCATTTTTGCACAATGAGGAAGTAAATTACATGGTGGAACAAGAAAAGCTGGGGTTCCTGATGGCATCTCTGCCTCACTCTCCCATCCATGGCTTGCCTACTGCTTAGTCTATTCTTATCCAAGACAACTAAAACCCTGCCTCTTCAAGCCATTATAGCAGAGTTTTCTGATATATACAGTCATGGGCAATCCTGCTATCTAATGCCAGAACTTAGTGAGGGTAAGAAAATGAAAGTGCATTGTACTCTGCCCAGGGCAAAGAAAGCGCGAAGGCCTGGGGTGCTAGTGAGCAAAGTTAATTTACGAAACAGAAAGAAGTTCAAGAAAGCTGAAATGGAGCAGTTGAAAAGAAGGTGCTGAGTGAAGAGTTTGCAGAAGTAAACAGAGATCCTATTGAAATCAAGCTTTTTATAAATCAAATGAGAGAAACAATGAGGAAAGCCATCATAAGCTGCTAAGAAAAATCAGAGTTAATTTATGGACAGTGCCCAGTGTATGATGGGTGCCCTAAATACGATAAGCATCGTGAATGTTATTCTACCTCTGAATACGCACAAATAACTCCTCCTACAATATGAAGATGCATCCCCATGATTTGCAGGCCCTTCATAGGTCATGAACACAAGCACAGGGAGCACAGTGTAGTGAGATAGAAAAGAAAAACAATCAATCCATCCAGGACAGTTAAACCAAACGCCATATTTGTCACCATCAGGATTTATTCCCACACAGGACTCTCCCACAGCACAACCTCAAGGACCTTCTTTAAATGACTGGGCTGAGCAGTGACGAGCTCATCTCAGAAAAAAGGCAGAAACTCCAAGGCAAGGTGGTCGCCTGACATGGCCTTTCCCTTCCTTCTTTGCCCCTGGGCTGTTTCCAGCAGACGGCCACAAATGCCTCAATGAGGGTTTGATCAATGGAGGCCAGGCTGATATTGATAAAGCAGCTGCAGTTTCTGCAAATCACCCAGTGCTCACAGATACTGAAGATTAATCTTCACAAATACGGGACAAAGAGGGAGCAAAAAACCCAAGTCAATTTAGTTTCTGATTATTACTTTCTCCAGAAGGCACAGAAGAGTCAGAAGTTTAACTGATGTACATTAGACAGGGAGACAAATTCAGAAATATCACCCAATTACCCAGTAGCTTCTAGAAGGTATTTTTCATGGCAGTAGGTGGGTTTGCCTTTTCTAAATCAGGAAGGAGACAAGACATAACTAAAAGGATGTTAAGTTGGCCCAGAGCACAAGCTCTAACCTCACCAGACAAACTTAAGCCTGAAAATTTATTCTCAGTCTACACAGAGCCCTTGAAAACACATTTCCACCAATTTTCTAGTTACTTTTGTTTTATGATGCATAGATCTTTAGAAATTATACTGACTGTTCTTTCCTGGAAAAAGATATATTTTTTTTTTTTTTTTTTTTTTTTTTGTAACTACAAAGAAATAAATAAAAGAGCTTAGCCTCACTGGGACTCCATTTTCACATCCATAGAGTGGGTACAACACACGGTGTAATATACATGAGTCATTTCGAAAGGTTTTTTTTCTTTTCTTTTCTTTAAAATTTTTTTATTAAATCATAGCTGTGTACGTCAATGCAATCATGGGGTACAATGTACTGGTTTTATATATTAATACAATTTGAAATAGTTTCATCAAACTGGTTAACATAGCCTTCACGGCATTTCACACAAAAATCAAGAAAGGTAAATTCCACATGAAGAGAAACAAATGAAGCCATCCCAGCAGCACCCATACGACAAGGAAGTGAATCAGAAAGGACACTGTTGACTGTGTTTCTTGGAATTAAAATAATGGACCATCCCCCACAGTCTGTCTCAAAACTTTCATAGTGATCTAAATATAGCAGCCACTACTGATTCCTGGGGCCAGATCATTCTCTGCTGTAGGGGCCTGTCCTGTGCATTGTAAGATGTTTAATAGCATCTGTGAAATCTACTTACCTGATGCCGGGGGCATCCACTCCTCAGTTGAGGCAACCAAAAATATCTCCAGACATTGCCAACTGTCCCCTGGGGGAATGACACCACTTGCATATAGTAAGGAGCAAATAGATAACATGCATAAGAGTTGGAGAAACCCTTATAAAAAAAAAAAAACCTTCCACATTGGCTTGGTGCCCATAGTACAGTGGTTATGGTACTGGCCCCCTGCACCAAGGCTGGCAGTTTCGAACTCAGCCCAGGCCAGCTAAACAGCATCGACAACTGCAACCAAAAAAAAAAAAAAAAACAACCGGGCGTTGTGGTGGGCGCCTGTAGTTCCAGCTACTTGAGAGGCTGAGGCTAGAGAATTGCCTAAGCCCATGTGTTTGAGGTTGCTGTGAGCTGCGATGCCACGGCACTCTACCAAGGGTGACATAGTGAGACACTGTCTCAAAAAAAAAAAAAAAAAAAAATCTTCCACATTGTATTCATATAGCAACACCCCCAAATACCCAAACTTGATGCCAGTTATGTGCATAACCTCTTTATTCATATTCATGTCATAGCCGAAAAACTTAAGGCAGAGAGTTTTTTATTTTTTATTATTTTTATTGTTGGGGATCCATTAAGTGTACAAGAAACCAGGTTATACTGATTGCATTTGTTAGGCAAAGTCCCTCTTGCATTCGTGTCTTGCCCCCAAAAGGTGTGGCACACACCAAGGCCCCACCCCTCCCTCCTTCCCTCTCTGATCTGCAGGCTCTTCCTTTCCCCACCCCTCCCTCCTTCTTTCTCTCTCTAAGGCAGAGAGTTTTTTAAAAAGTGAACCACAAAGTAATTACCTGAGTTGAGGGCCACTGCTTGGTGTACCACCTGTTTAGCTATACACAGTCTCATGGCTAGAGGACATTCCCGCTGCTGCCAGTATCTTGAAATTTCTGCTAATTTTTATAATGAGGAGCCCTGCATTTTCATTTTGCAATGGGCCCTGCAAATTATTTATCCAGTCCTGCCTGGCATGCTCCTTTTATTTCATTTTATTCCATCTTTATTGAGGTTATAAGTGACAATTAAAAATGGAATATATTTACCATGTACAAAGTGATATTTTTACATACACATACTTTGTGAAATCAGCTATTGACCCAATCTGTTGCCTCACATGATTAACTTTGTGTGTGCGAGGTCAGAATGCTTCAGATCTACTCTCCTAACAAATTCCAAGCATCAACACAATATTAACTACAGTCACCATGCCCCACAGTAGATCCCCAGAACTTAAATTCATCTCACAACTCAAACGCTATGCCCCATTTCCCTAATCTTGCAACTCCTGGCAACCACCATTCTCATTCTACTCTCTCTTTCCAGGAGCTCAACTTTTGCAGATTCCACAAAGAAGTGAGATTACAAAGTTTTTGTCTTTCTTCATCCAATGTATTCACTTAGCATAATCCAAGGTGCTTGTTTTTGCTTGTTTGTTTGTTTGAGACAAAGTCTCAAGCTGTCACCCTGGGTAGGGTGCTGTGGCATCATAGTTCACAGCAACCTCCAACTTGGGCTCAAGTGATCCTCTTGCCTCAGTTTTTCTATTTTTCGTACAGACAGGGTCTCGCTTTTGCTCAGGCTGCTTTTGAATTCCTGAGCTCAAGCAATCCACCTGCCTCAGCCTCCCAGAGTGCTAGGATTACAGGCGTGGGCCACCGCACCCAGCCTACCAACGTGCTTGTTTTAAACTCAGCTTCCTGGGCCCCACTGTTGTCAGCAGCTAATCTTGACAATCAAAGCTTGTCAGAGACACTTTGATTCTATGAATAAAAATGAGAGAGGAGAGAGAGCAAAAGAGAGATTCTCCCTAAAACCTAGGGAATCCCAATTAAAAGCCATCTCTCATTTTTAGTGCAGAGAATGTGCAACAGAAACACAAATGGGTTGAAAAACAAAACTCTGAAACTAGTCTGGAGGCTTAAGTGACTTCATAGAAATGAACACAAATATATTTAAAATATTTAAGTGGTCTAACCCTTCCATTTTTACTTCTAAATGAGCTGAGAAGAACATCAGATCATTTGAGGGGAATGAGAAAGGACAATTTTCATAAAACTGAAATCCCTTTCCCTGAACCTTCGACTTGCTTAGCATAGGGGATGAAACTGACCGGGAATTTTCTTTGTGTGAGAGGGAAAACCAAGTCCCCAACAAGGATCTGTCACTTGGTTAGGTTTTATCAGCACAGTTCACACTACAGAATATACTTAACCTGATGCTGGTTTCTTCTGCTTAATCATTTTTCACTTGCACTCCAACGACTTCCAAAAAAATAAATGCAGCAAAGATCTCAACTCTTGAGGACTTGGTTATGCTAGGAACTTTCTAGTCTATATTTAGATGCTTTATTGGATTGGCTGTCAGGAAAACAAAACAATATTTCCAAAGGCTAAACTCAACGTAATCATATCATGCTATGTAGATCTATCATTATATATTTTGTCTAGATTCTAGAGGAAAAACATTAAAAAAATATATTAATTGTTTAGTTTGTTTCCTAGGGAATTTTTTGTCAGCTTCATCAATGCTAAGTTCCTTGTTCTTCTGAGGTCCTAGAAGCAGTTAGGAAAGGAAATTTGGAAGTAGGACCTAGAGAGAAATAATCATAAAAAGGGAAAGGCTTTGGAGCCAGACAAGAAAAGGCAAAGGGGCAGAGCTGGGGAGAGGACAGAAGTTTCCAGAAGGCTGCATGTGCCAGAAAATCATTCCCTCCTGAAGCCACATGCTTCAAGGGAGTTCCACGGACTCACACGCTGTGAGTAGCTTTCATAGGAGATGGGGAGAGGACCAGTTCTGTGTTTGGGCTCACATGGGTGAAACCAAGCCAGCATGGGCGTACTGGAGCCAGAGGGGCGCTATAAACATCTTCCTCCCCAAATTAGCTAGAATTAGCCTGAGTAAATTTTACCCCAATCTTTGAAGATTGAGTGGATGTCAGCTGATGTCTGGGTTGTTCTACCTTGTTATAAAATGTTTGGTCTTGGAGTCAGGTAGGGGGTCCTGGCGGGCAGGAGCATCTCCCAGCCATCTCTGGATGCTCAAGTGACTATCTCTGCCAGTGCCCAGTTCATCTTAGCCCTTACCATTTGGGTCCACACTTGCCCAACTCCCAACAGCCAATATCTGCATCTGTTTCCTTGAAGTAGAGTCCACTCTGGTGGCCAGGGACCACAGACACATGGCAGGTGAGAAGCACTGAAGAATTACGACACCTTTGGGATTAGGACTCCACCAATGACTGATTAGAAGGATGTATAAATACCCAGCTCCTTCCCACCACCAGTGGGATAACGCTGGGTTGTATGTTCAACATTAAATGGGCACACTCCTTGTGAAAGGCCAGGAAGTGAATATTTTAGCTCTGTGGTCATATGGCCTCTTAGCTGTTCAACTCTGCTGCTGCCCTATAAAAGCAGCCAGGGATGATACATAAATGAATGGATGTGACTGTATTCCAGTGCCAATTTACAAAAACAGGTGGCCAGACAGGTTTGCCATGGGCCATAGTTTGCAAACCCCTGTTTCATGCCATTTCCCAGAATTTCCCACAGAGATTAAACTCTTGAGTTCCCCACAGTGGTAACTATCTGGATAACACACCCTTTACTGCCACTTTCCCTTCCCCATCTGCCCCTTTCCCCACCTCCCCTAGCCTCATAAACCATTGGCACTCAGATCTTTGCCTCGGCGTCTACTTCTGTGAGAACCAAAAATAAGGCAGTTAGTCGGCATACTTCCAGCTGCAAACAACAGGAGCTGAACTACAAGTGGCAGAGTGGTGAAGCAAAAGGAAAAGTCAGCCAACAGACCCCGAGACCACTGTCAATGAGCTAGCACCAAATGCCGCAGGGCAGTTCTCCAGGGGCCCGACATCTACCCGGTTCCTCTCACATTTGCTTACTCGTAGTTCTCAAGGATAACTGAAGACCATGTTAGGAACGCAACATCCAAGATGAAGAAGCGGCGCCCAGAATGGCCTGCGCTCTGTTCCAGTCAACCCTCAGAGAAAAACGTCTTCAACATTTTAGCCCAGCAAGTCACATAAACCCAGGGCTGCGGTTCCTGACCCCTGGGCAGCAGACTGGTACCCATCTGTGGCCTGTGAGGCACTGGGTTGCGTTGCAGAAGAGCAAATGAGGCTTCCTGGGTATTTACAGCTGCTCTCCAGCCCTCACATCTCTGCCCGAGCTCCACCCCCTGTCAGGTCAGGTGGTATCAGATTCTCATAGGAGCATGAGCTCTGCTATAAACTGCAGATGTGGGGGGTCTAGGCTATGTGCTCCTAATGAGAGTCTAATGCCTGAGGACCAGAGATAAAGTTGAAGACATAAGCAACCCAATTAGGGTGTCAGTGTCTCCCATCAGCCCCGATAGGACTGACTAGTTACAGGAAAACAAGCTCAGGGCTCCCACTGATTCTGCATTAAGGTGAGTTGCACAATTATTTTGTTTACACAACAATGTAATAATAACAGAAACAAAATGCACAATAAGCATAATGCACTTGAATCATACTAAAACCATCACACACACCAGTGCCAAAAGACTGGGGACCAGGGCCGTAAGGTATAAAACCCAGGGCAGGCTGCTTTCCAGGGTCCCTCCGCTGCTGTGCAAGTGAGGCTTGCACAGATGTGATTCTACACACACACGCACACAGCTTTCCTGAGTCTTGGAGGAATGGCTCACAATGAATCCTGCACTTCTATTGTTCTTTGCTGCCTTTCTGCAACTAACAAACCTGCTTCATGTAACGTGCTGTGTGGGGTGTTCTGTCTCACCAGACTCAGGCCAGAAGCCAGTGCACAGTGAGCCTGCTTCACAATTGCTTCTGCCCTATAATGCACCAGCAGCTGCCAGCTGCTCAGCTCTTTATTGAAGGAAACCTGTTTGCGAGCAGAGCTGCTGTACCTTTGGACCCACCACGGCGTTCATGCCACGCTTCCCTATGGCATTTCCCTGCCAGTGACTGAGCAGGGCAGAAGTACTGGAACTAGGTTATTCTAACTTAAGGAGAGATTTGTCCAACAACCAGAAATATCTCTCGTGAACTCACTATTCATATTAGCCCAGCTGAAACATTCTCAATACTGTACTGAAGCCTAAAGCTATTTCTAACAACATGCCCCCTCTCCTTTCAGAGGTGTCAGACATGCCACGTGGTCAGAGACCCCTCCCCGCACTCCTCTCCATTTAGCTTCAAAGATATTTTCTCTAATAAATTCCTTGCACAATTAATTGTTTTGCCTTCTGCCACTCAGAGGACCTGAACTGACCCGCCCACAATCTAAAGACAACTCTTATTTTGTGTTCATTTTCTTTGTTTAATTTCATGCATTTAATTTGCAATTATTTTGCTTTCTTTCCCCCATATACATCACAATATATATGCCATCTCATGTTTTTATGCTCCATGCATATTCTTTATGCCCCATAATATTCCATTGCACGAAAGAATCATAAATATCAACTATTCCCCTTTAGATGGACATTCGGGGTCTCTCCAGGTTTTTTCCTAATTAAATGATGCTGCAATCAATGCCTTGATATGGGAGCGTTGGTAAGACTTACTCGGGTCATGTAATGGGGGCTTTTCTGCCCAGGGTGGTGGGTGGCAGGGGTGGTCTAGACAGAGTAAACAGCAGGCACGCCACTGGTTCTGGTTCTGACTCTGCACATCCTAACTTAATGACCCAAGCAAGCCACTTAGTTTTTTAGGACTGCTGTCTCCTCACCCATCAGATGGACATAACACCAGATGAGGATTCTTCACAAACATCAAATTTAATTCATGGCATCATTTTCAAAAGATTTCAACGTAAGGCACTTGTAAAGGGAAAAAATAAACATTGTGAGGTCAAAAATGTTCAGGAAAACTTCTGAACATAAACAGTGCTAGCAGAGCCTTTATTGTGGCAACATGCAGTACCAGAGGGAGATACTTAGAGTAGTACCTTGGCTAGTTCAGGCTGCTATAACAGAATAGCACAGATTGCGTGGCTTTTAAACAACAGACATTTATTTCTCACTGTTCTGGAGGTTGGAGAGTCCTAGATCATGACACAGGGAGATTCGCTGTCTGGTGAAGGGCTGCTTCCTGATTCATAGACAGCTGTCTTTACACTGTGTCCTCACCCAGCAGAAAGGCAAAGGAGCTCTCTGTGGCTCCTTTTAAAAGGGCACTAATCCTGGCCAGCCACAATGGCTCATGTCTGTAATCCAGCACTTTGGGAGTTCAAGGCAGGAGAACTGCTTGAGGCCAGGAGTTCAAGACCAGCCTGAGCAATATAGTGAGACCAGGCATGGTAGTGTGCCTCTCACCCCAGCTACATGGGAGGCTTAGGCAGAGGATCACTTAAACCCAAGAGTTTGCAGTGGTATGATGATGCCACTGAACTCCAACCTGGGTGACAAAGCAAGACCTAGTCTCGAAAGGGTGGATGCAGACCCTATACCCATTCACGATGGCTCTACCCTTGTGATCTTCCCAAAGCCTCACCCTCCAAATACTCTCACAATGGGGACTGGGTTTCAGCATGTCTTGAGGGGATACAAACATTCAGTCTGTAGCAAGCATGAAACATTTATGAAGCTTATTTGCCCATAATGCCTAGGAGATTCTGAAGTTCATGAGCAGCTAGGCCATGAAACTGAGGTTCATTCAGGCCTGAATGCCGTTTCCAAAAGGTATCAAGGAGGAAATCAAGAAGCTGTCCACATCATGGCATCTTCCAGTGCTCAGACCATGGCTGTTCTGGGTCTTGTGGTCAACATCAGGGAGAAGCTGAGCCCACCATGCAATCGCATTTGAAAATGAATATTTTTCTATAAAAATAAAAATTGGGGAACACGCATTTTGCATGGCCGAAGAGGAGCTATTTCACAGGGCCCCTGAAGTTCTTCTTCAAGTCTCAGATGGAAATGGAAGGTCTGGCATATCAGCTTCACAAAGAAACAAAATCCCAGCCCCTGTACTATACCCAACATTTTGCACTACTCAGCCACGTCTGTGACAAATAGCAGGTGTCACTGATTCTAAAATACGCTCTGAGGATTAAATTCTAAATGTCAATTCCAAAGCACCCATGACAAGCCACACACAGGAAGAAACAGATGTCTTGACTCACCACCATGAAAAAGAGGAGAAAGGCGACTCCTGATGTTTTCTCTCTCTATTGCTATAATAATGCTGTGTAACAAAACAGCTATAAAGCTTCAGTGGCATAAAATAGGAAACTCTTACCACTGCTACAGATCAGCTGTGTGGTTCTTCTGGTCCCAGCTAGACTTATTCAAATGACTACAGTCAATTACAAGGTAGGCAGGTGGCTACACTGATCTCAATTGGGCTCTCTCATGTGTCTGGTGCTTCGGCTTGGATAAATAAATCCTCCCATAGTCACTCATGTTTTTTCAAGACACCCCATGCCTTCACATGATGTGGAAAGGTTCCAAGAGAATAGGTGGATGCACACAAAGTCTCTTGAGACCTAGGCTCAAACAGGCATACCATCACTTCCCTGTGCTTTACGGGCTCTGGGCCCAACCCAGATTTAAGGAATGAGAGAATTGGATCCAGCTTTTATAATAAGAGTTGCTCCAGGCTGGGCGCAGTAGCTCACACCTATACTCCTAGCATTCTGGGAGGCCAAGGCTGGAGGATCACTTGTGCTCAGGAGTTTGAGACAAGCCTGAGCATGAGCAAGATCCGATCTCTACTATAAATAGAAATATTAGCCAAGCATTGTGGTGCATGGCTATAGTCCCAGCTACTTGGGAGGGTGAGGCAGGGAGATTGTTTGAGCCCAGGAGTTTGAGGTTGCGGTGAGGTATGATGGTGCCACCGCACTCTATCTGGAGAAACAGAGTGAAATGTCTCACAAAAAACAAAAAAGAAAGAATTGCCACAAGTTGCATTGCAGAGCATGTGCACACATGCAGAGATAGTGTCGGGGTCTATTTTCACTCAACCTACCACAGTGGGGCTCTGGATTACCCACTTCCAGGAACCCCAGAGAAGCAGAGCATGAGAAAAAAGAGACAGCATGAGGAAGTAGGACTGGGGTGCTTTGGGGTGCAAGCCTCTGATGAGAAACCTGCCCCTTCAAAAGCATCCTATATAGTGATGCCTGAGGAGGAAACATCACAGTAGAACCACCGTCGATGCCTTCTGGAGCCCAGGACCTGATCTCCAAGCTGGCCTGATGTGACCCCCAAAGTGGCGCCAGGAAAGCCTTCCTCAATCCATAACTACTTTCAGGAGGCTCCCGCAGGCTCACAGAGCCTCCTGAGCCCTGTCTGCCTCTATGATCCTGAGCGAGCGTCGCACTCCATCCCCAACTCTGCTTTCTCATCTGTCTTCCATGGCTTTCCTTTCAAAGAGTTATTTAGGAAGAGCTGAAGCAATTTGCTTTTAAAAATGAAAAACAACAGAACCAGTATTTTTTGAAAGTCAGCTTGAAACACGGTAAACAACCCTGCCAAAAGCAAAGCAGAAAATGCTAAAAATGTTCACATCTCTCTGACTGCTCTGACCGAGACTTCACAGGATGCTACAAGGGCTCAGAGACAGGGTATCAGGAGTCACAGACGCCCCAAGCTTGTGTTTCCAGGGAACCATTTTAGCAGACTATTGCCCTCAGATGCTTTCTCTACCACCTCAAAACCCCACTCCCATTTGGCAACAAAAATATAGTCTTTGGAAAGAGAATGGAAATAATTGTGTAAATAAAAATAATACATGCCTAGCATGCATTTACCCTCTTCATCCTCCGTCCTGCCCCTGCCAAAAAGAAAAAATTCTCATTTATCATGTTGATTTTCTCATCTCTTGGGAACACCACACCATTGGGTAAATAAGTTCTGTGTTCAATCTTTTAACAGAGGTTATTCAATTTACTCAAGCCAACATGAACATTTCCCCCTGGTTTCCATGACAACCTCTCAGTACATTCAGTCTTCATATAAATGAGTTATTGCTTTTATGTTCTCATACCCTAAGACAATGGGGAAATTAACATAATGTGGTCATACAAAAAAAAAAAAAAACAATCAAAACAGTCAAAATCCTCATATCCTCCCCAGAAATGCACAGATAGCATTCGGTGAAAAAGCACCAAAGAGAAATGAGCCCTTCACATCTGACAACACTGTTAACATTAGAGATTTCATTTCAGATGCATTTAAATGAAGCCAGACCATAATGGGGTTTTAAAAGTATACAGAGAACCAAAGTGAAGGGGAAAGGGACAAAAGTCAGGGGCGCAAATTCACTTTCAGGTCACATAGCCTCCCAACGTGACCCCCTAACTCTACCTCTCTCTCCGCAGTTCGGCCACATCGGCAACCCTGCCCCAGGACCTTCACATAAGCTATTTCCTGTGCTTGAACTTTCTTCCTCAGTTGCTCTCCCCAGGCCTGCTTTGCTTAGCTACGTCCTACTCACCGTTCAGTTCTCAGCTCAGAAGTCACCTCGTCAGGGAAGTCATGCTTTGCCACTCCCCAGAAGCAGATCCTATGGGAAGGACTTGAAAGCAAATGGTTTATTTTCTGATTCTAGGAAACACCAGAACAATGGTTGAAAAAGGAGACAGAGAAGGGGAAGAAGCCAATCCGGGACGTGCTGATTATCAGGTTGCCACTATGGGCACCCAGAGCTCAATCCCATTAGGGACTTCTGCCTCACCCTGGGGTAAGGAAAGTGGAACAACTAACCGCCCTTAGTAGTTGGCAGTGAGGAGTCTCTGCTAGGCATTCATTTCTCTGTGCTTCCAGCCTTCCCCCCACCCCCAGCCCAGCATGCCACTGTGGCGGAGAAAGCCCAGGCATCATTGCAGGTGCTTGTGGTAGGGATGGTGAGTACCCAAGGGTGTATGGGCGAGGCACCCACCGCACCTGCCACATCCTCCAAAGCAAACAACATCATTACTGCTGGAGACTGGAGATCAATGGAACAGAAGACAAGAAGTTTAATTCTAAAGCCATTAGGCCGAAAGTGATAAGAGTCCAAACAAAGACAGAGAAAGGTATAGGAACAGAGGGGAAAGTATAAATTCACAAGATATCAAAGACCTTGACTCTAGGCCTGCCTGGATATTGGGGTATAGGTGTTAGTCAAAGAGCTGGAGACTTTATGGAAGAGGGATGTCTAAAGATCTTCCTGTCATGCTAACAACTCCCTATCATCTCTTTTCTGGCCAGGGGCCTGGCTGGTAGGATAGTCCAGTCCAGGGCAATTCTAGTTCAGAGGTAAGAAGATCCATCCTTGGTCCCAAGGTTAGGAATGGCTGCACACACACCCCCCACCAATGGACCTTAGGATGACCTCTGATCCAATGTTTGTTGAACTTGGAATCCTAAGCTTCCTCATGATTCTTATCAGAAAAAGTAATTTAATTACCCACAAAAAGAGATGGCTCATTCAACGAAGCTACTAATATATCCATTCAATCAAATATTATGCAACCACTAAAACACAATGGCTGTTCTGGGGGTAAGTTCAAAAGATATGTATACAGCAGGATACAAACAACAAGCATAAATTATGCTTATTGTTCACCGTCTCCCCACAACAGCAGGAATCTTTGTTTCTTGTTTAGTTCTAGATCTTCAGTGCCTCGGATAGTGCCAGGCACATACATACCCCGTGCTCAATAAGATCAAATTCACAATGTTGTATATCTAAACAAAAGTTGTTTTTAAAAAAGAAATAAATAAATTTTAAAAATGTCTCAGCCTACCCTGGGTTGGGGTCTGGGGCTGGCCTCCATCGCACCCCTCAGCTCCCAGAGGTTCTGGATTCTCCAGCAGCTGCTGGAGTGGCTGGCTGCCATAATGCAGAAGTTCAGGGTGAAGCAAGTTTTAACCAACAAGCAGGTGGGAGGCAGGAGGGAACTGGCAAGTAAATGACTCCGAGCATCCCATGCCACCGTGTTTCTACAAAATTGTGGCTCTGCTCAGTAATGTGCACCTCTTAGCTTCCCTTCCTTCCCTCTTTCCCTCATTCCTGCTTCCTTGGGATTGGATACTCTAATAAAGCGCTAGCACATTTGTATCAGGCACTGTTACTATGCTGAGATGATCTCCCCCAAAATCTGTGACAGGGTGGAATATTTCCTGAAGCACAGTACTCTGATTAATTCTAAGACATCATGGCTTAAAACAACAACTGCTTTTATTATGGCTCCTGATCTTAAGGAATTCAAACAGGACCCAGGTGGGCAATTTTCCTGCTCCATGTGGTGTCTGTTGGGGTCATTCAGCGGTGTTCAGTTGATTTCTGGGCTGCTCTCAAGGGTCCAAGGCAGTTTCAGTGGCATGCCAGACACCTTGACAGAGCCAACTGGAAACTGAGCTCAGCAGGAACCCTCTCCACTCCCTGTCATCTTGGGGTCTCTCCCAGTATCCCTCAAATCAGATCTTCAGATTTTTTTTTTGGCATGGTAACTCAGGGATTTAAGACCAAGAATTCTGAGAGGTAGGAAGTAGAAACTAAAAGCTTAAAAGCTGGGACCAATGCCATCCTGGTGTCACTTCTGTGGTGTTATATTAGTCAAAGCAGTCCCAGGCCAGCACAGGCTCAAGGGAAGGGAAATGGATCCCACTTTTCAATGCCTGGGGTGTCAGTTTGCAGCTGACTTTAACCTATTGCAGGTACGTAAGAAACAGGGAGAAGGGTGGGCTGAAGCCTAAAGGACTGGAGTAGGTGGGCCCCTTCATCCTGCAGCCAGAATTTTCCATGTGCATGCAGTACTTTTTCCAAATAAAAAATAGGGACAGATAAAAGCAGGGGCAGCTACAAAGTCAGTAAGCTGAGTCCTCATCTTGTATGGCAGAGCGTCAATAGAAAATGTCTTAAATTGATAAATCAAGAAACAGCTGCATAAGCATCTTATTTGGAGTTACAGAGATAAAAACCAGAAGACCTAAAAATGGAAACATTTTGAACAGTTTCCTCTGGGAAATAAGACTGGAGGAGGGGGGAGAGGGTGAGGCACCCCCGCCTTCATTAGCAACTCTTCTGTACTTTCACCCTGTACCATATGCCCGTATAACTTTGATTTTAAAATTTCAAAAGGGGAAAAAAAAAAATAAGAAAAAAAAACTGATGAGGGTTATTTTTAAAACTATGTAATTAAACCTGGGGAAAAAATCTCTCATTTTGCTAAGTGGAAAAAATAGCAGGATACAAAACTATATTAATAGTATGGTCACAAGTGTATTTAACAACAACCAAAAAAAAAAGATAAAGAAACACATGGAAAGGAAAGACTGGAGACTGCAGAGAAATGTGCCTAATGAACGATAGTGGGTGAATGTCTCATGTTTTCTGGGTTTCCCAAATTTTCAGTAATGTGATTCACTTGCTTTTCTAATGAACAGAAGTCAATTGATGACATTAAATAAGTGAATTGAGCCGTGATTAAATAAATATGTCAGAAGACTCTCTGAAGAACTCTCAGCTGCTACATGAGAATCGCATTTTGAGTCCCTGAGCCTCTGTCCCTGTCTACAGATGGGGAACGCTGTCCACAGGTTCTGGAAGACTCTAGTCAGCCAGGCGGGCAGACTTGGTTATGAAACCTTCCAAGAAGGAATTTAGCCCATTTTCATTCAACTTATTTTTATTTATTTATTCATTCATTTATTTATTTATTTATTTATTTTGAGACCGAGTCTCACTATGTCACACTTGGTAGAATTCAACTTATTTTTTATTTATTTTTTTTTTTTTTTTTTTTTTTTTTTTATACTGAGTCTCACTATGTCACCCTTGGTAGAATTCAACTTATTTTTTTTATTTTATTTTATTTGTTTATTTTTTTTTTTTTTTTTTGAGACCAAGTCTCTCTATGTCACCCTTGGTAGACTACTATGGCATCACAGCTCACAGCAACCTCAAACTCTTGAGCTTAAGAGATTCTCTTGCCTCTGCCTCCCAAGTAGCTGGGACTACATGCACCCACCACACCAGGTCTGGCTATTTTCGTGTTGCAGTTGTCATTGTTGTTTAGCTGGCCCTGGCCAGCTTGGAACCTGCCACCATTGTTGTATATAGCTGGTTCCATAACCACTGTGCTACAAGCGCCAAGCCCATTTTCATTCATTTTAATGAGAACTTATGTCAAGTCTCTAATACATTCAGTTCTGAATTTGGGATTCCCATTCAGTCATAAAATAAACGTTTATTGATAACCTACTATGTGCCAGACAAATGCTAGTTGCTGGAGTGACAATGATAAACAAGACAGGCAAAATATTCACCCCTTTAGAGCCACAGACTAGTGAGAAAAGTTGCCAAGTGACCAGCAAATGCCATCTGTCCTAATAGGTGCTCTGATTGGGGAAGCTACATGGAGCTGTAGGAGGAGGTGACCTAGACGGGCTTCCTGGAAGAGGTGGAATCTGGACTCAGACCCAAATGAGGAATTAGAGCAGATCAGGCTAGACAGAAAAAAGTGTTTCCAGCCCAGAGAATTAGATATGGGAAGACTCAGAGACAAGAAAGAAGATGAATAAATTCAAAGATTTAAGAGGGAGAAAAAGACAGAGAGAGGAAGAGGAAGAGGGAGGGAGGAAGGGAGGAAGGAAAGAAGGATGGGATTGCCGTGACTAGACCACTCACTTGACTTGGCGGCTCTGGAACTAGTCTGCATGAATTGGAATCTTAGCCCCATTGTGTAATTTCAGCCAAGCTGCTTCACCCCATGTGCCACAGTTTCAATATTTGTAAAATGGAATAGAACGTGTAAGAGTTACAAGAACTGAATGAGAGCGTAAGTGAGCATTGTTTAGTTGTTTATAAGTGCTGCTTATTGTTACTGTTCTACAACTGCTGGTAAAAGTAATAGCATGAGGTTGCATTGAGCCCTTGTTTTGCACAAGGCCAGTGACAGGTACATTAAATCAGTAATGTAAATGCAGGTATCTCACTTAATCCTTACATCAACACTCAGAGATAGGTTTTATCAGCATTCACATTTTACAGATGGCAGAGAGGTTATGTAATATCATAGCGGCTCCTGGCACCTCACCCAGAACCTCTTTACCAGCTAACCCATCCATCCTCAGCCTTTGCCGATCTGTGCCTATGGGCTTATACTGACAGTGTCTCCAGAGAATTCCCCTTGGCTGATGGAAAACATCTCACCCAGGGAACTTATACTATTTCATCCTGGGGAAAGCTATATACCTGATATGGGGTTGGGTCAGGGGTGGGGGGCTATGAGGAGTTGTACAAAAGTCTAGTCCTCTTGCTTCAAGCCAGAGACAGCTCAACGGTATAGGACAGTACCCTCCAGAGCCCACACGGGGTCAAGGCCAGACTGGGCCTATGAGAACCACCCAATGCCTGGCTCTGTCCCCTCCTCCACCTTCCTTCCCTTGCTCCTTTTCTCCCGAGAACCCTCCTTGAATATACCACACCTGCCCAAATCCCAATCTGTGGCTTCTGAGAAACCCAACCCAAGTCACCCAACTCACAAAGATCTAAACCAGGCATTTGCATTCCCAAGGGCCCCATGTTAAACCACCAAGCAGCACTGTGCTCACTTCAAAATCTGCATCACAGGGTGAAAGGACAGTCGCTGACACCAGCCTCTCCCAGGAATGAGCCCGCTGTTGGGAGAACAAGATGAGCCGGACACCATCTCAGACTAGCAGGTGAGTCCAAGGAGATGACAGAGAGGACACGGCCAGAGAGGACACGGCCAACTCGAGCTCCGCCAGCTGTACTCCAATGGAGATCGCTGAAAGGCATTCATAAGGGTAGCTTAAAAGGGCCCTCTTAGCCTACCCTCTTAGCCCCAGTCTTAGGGAAGAAGTGAGGAAGAGTGAAAAGATGATGGGCTGGAGCCAGAGCCAGTCCCAGCCCTGCAAATTCCAAGGCCTCAGTTTATCCGTGACACAAACTAAAGACCCGGCAGGTGGAAAGTGCCCACACCGCGTCCAGTGCATACCAGGTACTCAGCACACGTCTGTTCCCTTTTCCCTCACTCAAGGCCACCTAGAGCATGATTGGGCAGAGCCAGGAGCTGTCTCATTCACCAAAATCAAAGAATTTCTCCAAAAAAAGAAACATTCCCCTACACCTTCCCCACCACCACCACCACCACCTTAATAGTTTCTTTCCCAGATTTTCGATGCAAGAGACTTAGCCCAGCTAAAGTTATTCAAAATCGACCTTGAGATTAGGAACAAATTGGCTACAGCAGTCAGCCATTGGCAAATGCAATCTAAATGCCCCAGGCAGCATTAGAGCCTTCCACATTGACAGGAAGAGTCAATGTGCATCTTGGAAAATTCTGAGGAAAAAAAATTAAAGGTCACTGCATTTGTAGGCAGAATGGATTTTCTTGAGGCCATTACAAACAGACTGCCTAAATTGCAAAGATTCCAGGCTTGACAGCTCCCGGAGGACTCCAGATGGAAAGAACACCACCCCCGTCTCATATACATTGAGGCTGCTGTCTGCAGCCATCTGAAGCTTTTCAAGCTGCTGTTGAAATTCCACAAGCAGCCTGTGATGCCCCAGGGAACCCACTTACTGGGAGGACCAACATGAGGCCAGCCCTGTGTTCCAAAGTTCTGACCAGGCAGAACAGCCATGGAAGCACAAATCAGGATATCTACATATTCCTGTTGGAAGGGAATCTTGAGCCAGAACAGGAAGACTAACCCCAAGGTAAGTCTATAGAATGAAAGAGTAGGATTCTAATCAGGAAGGAGACTGGATCAAGGGTACACAGAGGTTAGGGACTGGTGTACCACAGGTTAGGATAATAGCCTTGAGCAGCATTAGAATTCTTGAGTTACCTGTTTTTGTTGTAGGAATAGTATTAATATGAACACAAACAGCTAGTATTTATCACGTGCCTTCTGGATCCAGATCCTGAGTTAAACTTTCACATGCAGTCTCTCATTTCATGTTCACAGTGCTCTGAGAAATGGGTTTGTTTCATGCCCATTTCACAAAGAAGACTGAGGCTCAGAGAGGGTCACCCAGGAAATCCAGCTGCAGAGCTCTAGACCTTGTTCGTATCACTTTGTTACCTGTGAGCAGCTCAATGGTGTATTAGCTTAACTCAAATAGTGAAAGTTAATTCTCCACATAAGCCATTTTTAAAGTAGCTTATATTTATCTTATTTTTTATTAATTTTTAAGTTGACAAGTAAAATTATTTATACAGTAAAACCTCTTTTAGTTGATTATCCAAGGAACTGTAATGAACTGGTCAACATACGGAGGCGGTCAACTTAAGGTACTAGGCCTGCTGTGCTGATACGTACATGTGGTGTGTGTCTAGTCTATGAAAATTAGGTCAACTTAAGGAGGTGGTCAGTGTAGGGAGGTGGTCAGCTATGGAGGTTCTACTGTATTTATCACGTACAAGATGACATTCTAAAATATGTACAAATCGTGAAATGATGAAGTCAAGACAACATTGCATTGTCTCCCTTTTTTGTGATGAAAACACTTAAAATCTACTCTCTTAGCAATTTTCAAGATTTCAGTATACTGTTAGTAACTATTATCACCATTTTTTCAAACAAGGAAATTAATGTCCAGTAAACATACGGAGCACAATGGAACTCTTCACTGACGCGCTGGTCGTGGGTGAAAAAAGCACAACTTGCTTGAGGCCAGAAGTTAGAGACCAGCCTGAGCAAGAGCAAAACTCCATCTCTACAAAAAATAGAAAAAGTATTTGTATTTCATTTGTTTAATAAAAATACGATATTGGTGTATGTTACTATTGAACAAAAATTTCCTTCCTTTTATTCCTTCCACTTTGGGAGCAATATAATTCTCTGCCCACTCGTGTTTGCTGTGGCTTGGCTGATGGAACATGAGCAGAAGGGATGGTGTACCAGTTCCCAGCATGGGCTTTCAGAGGCATCAGCTATTTCCGCTTACCCCTCTGGAAGCTGGCAATCTTCATCAGGAAACCACTGCTTCTCCAGTCTGGGCCTCAGAAGTAAATGTAGGAATCAGACCTGAACTCTATCTACAGCCTAAAGCAGAGTCTCCCCAGGCAAACCACAGATCCTCTAGGGTTTGGGGGGGGGGTTATGGTTGCTTGTTACACAGCTGTACATGACTGATACATTTTCACATGGACATACACAGGATAGGTATCTGTGGATGTATTACATAGAGATACAAATGTATAAATACTGAAAATATATCTCCACATGTGGGATGCAGCAAATGAAATAGGATTTGGAGACAACTAAATTTGCATTCTTTTTCTGACACTTATTGGGCTGTGGGTATTGGGGGAAATTACTTGACCTCTCTGAGTACATTTTCTCCTTTGTAACGGGAAGATAAAAATGGTGCCTGTTTCATGAGATTATTTGAGATTTAAGTGAAATAATGCACCTTCTGTGTTTAGCACAGAGCCTACTGTATGCTCACTCATTTATTCACTCAACAAATATTTGCTGAATGACTACATTTGCCAGGTCCTCTTTCAGGTGTTTAGTGTAGTTACTAGCTGTAGGGAAAAAGAAAAAAGAAAAGCAGGCCAGGAAAATCCTGGGAGGGAGAGAGATGCATTTGATGTGGAGTATTCTGCACCATGCCTGGCACATAGAATCAGTCTCTCTACTTCCCTGTCCTTGGAAACCCTTGGCAAACCTCAGCAATAGATCAAGGACCTCCGGTGGGTGGGCACAGCCGCAGGCACTGTTATGCCTGACACACAGTGTCTGCATCTTGAGCCAGTCTAGTATAGTCGGGCTGTGAACAGACAGGCCAGCTGCCACTGGGAGATGCAAGCTCTGCTTCTCCCTGAGAAAGGAAGATTCCTGGGGCCTGAGCCATGCTTCAAACCCACCACTCCCATCAAACACTCACTGCAAGAGAAGCCAGCCAGGCATGCAGAAGCTGAGGGAGACCCCGTCTGTGGGTGTCAGGGACTCAGGATGCCTTCTGGGACATCAGGGTGTGGAGAAACGTATACACTGGTGCAAACACAATGTGCTGCCCTGGAAGCCACCTGCTGTTTTTCGGCCTTAATTGGCATGTTTTTCTATCTCAGAAACAGGCACAGGAGACAACATAACGTAGCAGTTAAAAGCCTGGTCTGGATTTGCATCCTGACTCTAACACTCACCAGCTGTGTCCCTGGGCCAGCCATGCCACCCCAGGAGCTGCCCGCTGGTCTGTGTTGTGAGGATTAAATGAGGCAACCTTATAACACTTTGTACATCTTCTAAAACATCTCCAAGCAGAGCAGTTAGCACAGTGCCAGGACAGGGCACTTACACAGTCATGGCTCACTTTACAAATGAGGACCCTGAGCAGCCCGGACAGGTTAAGTGATTTGCTTAAGATCAGAGGGCAGGCACTCTGGTCCTGGCATCAAACCCTGGGTTGTTGTTGTTGTTGTTGTTGTTGTAGTTGTTGTTGTTTTCCTCTATCACAAACAAATGAGAAATTCTCTAGGGATGAAT
Organism: Loris lydekkerianus; assembly: GCA_963574355.1. NCBI lineage: Eukaryota > Metazoa > Chordata > Mammalia > Primates > Lorisidae > Loris > Loris lydekkerianus. The sequence goes on along the minus strand of CAUYPK010005837.1, from coordinate 3,653 downwards.
GTTTATCTACCTAGAGTCCCACTGACTGAACTCAAGAGCCTAACAGATAAATATTTTCAGAACAGCGGAAGCATGGCCATGACGTTGGCACTATGGAAGATAAAGTCATCATAGGAGAGCATAAGACTAGGGTTTGGTGCCTCTATCAATGTCATTAGAACACAGCATGAACACAGCAGATTGAATATAGTAAGTCACAAACGCAGATGCACATAGTCTGGCTTCTACCATCCATCCCAGTTGAGCATCACCAGTTCCACATCCTGGGAAACTGAGTGAAGCTGGGGAAAGGCCCCTGTCTCTGTGCTTCCCTTTTCTGAGAAGCAACCATGTGAAGTTAAAACTAAGGGCTCCGAGCCAGCCTTGCTCTGTCAGTATCCCACCTCCACTGCTCACCAACTATGGACACAGCAGTACTCAACCTTCTCTGCCTCAGTTTCCTCACCTGTAAAATGGTCAACCTCAACACCACTGACATTTGGGCACCCTGATCATTCTTTACTTGGGGGTGTGGGGAAAGTCTGTGAATTATAAGATGTTTGGCAGCTTCCTTGGTCTCTGCACTCTAGAAGCCAGTAGCACAGTGCACACACACCCTCCCCCACCGCTCACACACTCACCATAATCAAAAATGTCTCCAGGCATTGTCCAATGCCCTCTATCGGGAAAGAGTTGTCCCCAGTTGAGAACCAGCCATCTGGGCAGCATTGGGAGGATATGGAAAGAGGTGCACACAAACCACTGAGCAGACAACCAGGACATGGAGGGTCTGTACGGGGACAGTCGCTAAAGCCTCAGAGACAGAGCAAGAGGTGGCAAGCCAAGAGACCAGCGACAGGTCGACCAAGCCCCTACTGGGGACAACTCTGCAAATGGTGCCTGGCTTAGCCCCATCCCTCTCAATGAGCTTGGGCTGTTATCTCACCCCAGGTGCAGAGAGTTGAATGAATTACTCCTCAGTTGGGGTACAGCACCATCCTGGGTGCAAAGCCCTCTCATTTGATATATTCCTTTTCTCTCGAATACGTGCATATTCTCATGAAGTGTATTTGTTTCGTGAGGATATAATGGTGAACGAAGCATCCAAATTCCTGTCTCCTGGCATCACGCTCCTCTACAGAGCTTTCTATGAGTGATCAGCAACTCGTCCATAATTTACAAGAGTTAGTTCACAACACTGAACTTTCTCCATCTCCCTTGCCTCCTCCTACCCCACCCTCCCCACCTCTTACTGCCCAGTCCACCCTGCTTTCCAATCCTTGCTAGAATTATCCATTTTGTAACCAAGGAAGGGTTGATGTCAAATGATGCATGAGATGACCAACATTTCAAATATTCTAGACAGGACAGAGGATTCTGGTCACAGCCCGTCTGAAACATCTCCTCCACGTCTCCTACCTCACTCCTTCTGAGCAATAACTGTTTCCCCATCACCCCACCCCCTCACATTAATTTCCCCTGATTCATTTTTCATGCCTTTGAATTCTGCCTTTTCAAAGCAGAATATGTTTCTGTAGCTGTTTCTCATACCTCCCTTCCCTTCATGAATATTTCAAATGCAACAGTGATACGATCGCTCAACCTTAGAGGCACACCAACTTTCTTATTTATCTTACCAAGCTGCTTCCAATCTGGGATTAAGTCCAAAACATCCTTTGAGAATCTGTTAGGGTTGTTTTCCCCAGGCTGTTGCTGCTACCGACGTAAATTATAAAGCTGCCCCACCACCACTCCCAACCCCAGCCTAGGGCACACGCCCCTGGACCCACACCCGCCTAGCCTGGGCCAGTCCTCCTCCAGGACCTGCAGGACACGCTCCTCTCTGAGCCAACTGACCCAGAACTCCTAACATGCCTGCCAGGGTGTACATCTCTCCCCTGACTCCCAGCCCAGTGGTCCCTGGGAAGCACAAAGCTAACTCACTCTGTGACCTTAAGTAGGTCATATCACCTCTCCAGCCAAGTTTCTCCATCTACAGACAAGGTGGGTGGACATAATGAGCCTGAGTCCTTTCAGCTCTGAGACTCCAAATGATGTGGCATAACAGAGCATAGGACCAGGACCAGGTCCTGGTGGACCAGGCAATTCCTGGTTCATACCCAAATTCTATCACTGAACTAGTAGTGTGGCCTGTGACTGTGTCTGCCACCAACTAGCTATGTGGCCCTTAACTGCTGTGTCTGCCACTGACTAGTCATGTGGACCTTAACTAACTGTATCTGCCACCAATTAGCTGTGTGGCCTTTAACTACTTGTGTCTGCCATCAACTAGCTGTATGGCCCTTAACTGTTTCTGCCACTGACAAGTTGTGTGGCCCTTAACTTCCTGTCTCTGCCACTGACTAGCTATGTAACCCTTAACTACCTATGTCTGCCACTGATTAGCTGTGTGGCCCTTAATTAACTGTGTCTACGACAGACTAGCTGTGTGGTCCTTAAATACGTGTGTCTGCCACTGACTAGTTATGTGGCCCTTAACTGTGTCTGCCACCAACTAGCCATGTAGCCCTTCACTATGTCTACCACTGACCAGCCATGTGGCCCTTAACTGTCTGCCACTAACTAGCCATGTGGCCCTTACCTAACTGTGTCTGCCATCGATTAGCTGTGTGGCCATTAAGTAAGTGTGTCTATCATTGACTATGTAACCCTTAACTAATTGTGTCTACCACCAACTAGCCGTGTGACCCTTAGCTACCTGTGTCTGCCACCAATTAGCTGTGTGGCCCTCAACTATGACTGCCACCCATGAGCTGGTGCGACCATTATGTGCATTACAGAAGCTCTCAGACCTTCAGTCCCCTCCTGTAACAATTCTTGGGTTAATAACAGGCATGGCTTACGGTTGTAGTAGGATGACCAGCCACAATATTTGGTTGGCCTGGGACTGTGGAGGTTCCAGGGACACAGAACTTTCAGTGCCCAAACCAGGTAAGCACTGGTCAGACAAGTTGGTCACCCAAAGTGATAATTAAAGACGCATGAGATGACATGTGAAAAACTGAGTACATCCATATAAGTTAGTATCTAGCATCAATTACTATTAACTAGTGTTAATTGTTCTGCCCATGGTTGTAGAGGAATTGTTTTGGCTTCTGGTTTTTCCAAAAATTTGTAAATTTCTCTTTATCCAAGCAGTGCAAGTGCATGATACAAATGGCTTGAAATGTTCAGTGGGGAAAAGATTCCCTATTTAACAAATGGTGCTGGGAGAACTGGCTGGCGACCTGCAGAAGACTGAAATTGGACCTGTATCTTTCACCATTAACTAAGAGAGACTCTCATTGAATTAAATATTTAAAATTAAGACATGAAACTATAAAAATACTAGAGGAGACTGCTGGGGAAACCCTTGAAGAAATTGGTCTAGGAGAGTATTTTCTGAGGAGAACACCTCAGGCCATTGAAGCAGCTTCAAAAATACACTCCTGGGACTTGATAAAACTAAAAAAGCTTCTGCACAGCCAAGAACACATAAGTAAAGAAAGCAAACAACCCTCAGAATGGGAAAAGATATTTGCAGGTTATATCTCTTACAAAGGTTTAATAACCAGAATCCACAGAGAACTCAAACCCATTAGCTAGAAAAGAACAAGGGATCCCATCGCAGGCTGGGCAAGGGATTTGAAGAGAAACTTCTCTGAAGATGACAG